>BGPR01008515.1:386-21077 GCA_013235015.1 Araneus ventricosus | reverse complement strand
CCCATGTGCTTAAACGCCTAAGGACATCACCCGAGTTAACTCGTACCAAATTCCGTAGGTTTGCAAGCCAATTCAATATAAGTCGGTCCTTAAGCGGTTAATCGGGTTCATGTCCGAGACAGATCTTTTTCAGATTCGTCTTTGATCCACGAAACTGTCTGGTTCCAAACTGGAGATTCTGCCAATAGGTCACTGAAGCCCTAGATATTTTGTCGAAGAGATGGCTTCGATATGGATACCAATTTTATTGTCCATACCCATATATTGTTTGTTTCTTAATCTGCGTATTTATGTATTTATAAATCATTCACTATAATCAGTAAAACAAATAGAGTATTTTTAATAAATAAATAAATAGGAAAAACGTATTTCTAAATGGTATTGCTTAACTTTAATATTTTACTGGGATTATTTTCGATGAATAAACCGCCCTTAAATTATCGACGTGTATTAAGAAGTGAATCGTATCGACCTTAAATTATAGAGGTGTAAATATACACTTCCAATACTAACTGCAGAAAATGAAAAAATTATCGATTTCAGCCTTTTCATGAATTTGAAAAACAATACATAAGTTATGTATAGTCTAGAAAATATAATCCTTTTCCAAGAAAAAATTTGTTTGAGAATCATAGCTAAATCAAATTTATCAAATATTGTGTAGGTTTTACCGTTTAAGAAATTCAATCATAAAAGAACAGATCGAGAAATTTGTAAGTACGAGTTTCTCCTCTTTTGTAATCTGGAGGCGGGGGGGGGGAGGGGAAGTTTTGAAATTTCAGACAATTCCTTGAAATTGAAATTTGTAATATCAACCAGAAAAAAATATCGTGAGCAAATTCCTGTTATGTGTTCGAAAATGAATTGAACTTTTTACTTTCGTTATGAAATTATTTCCCATATTATGCATAACCGACTGATATTTAAAAAATACAATATGCTGCTATATCTCCAGAAAAATGACAGCCTCAAAATCCAACATGCTTAAAATGGTCTCTAAAATTTATCCGTCAATCGACATATATCTAAACTTCATCCAGAATTGCCGTCTTGCCAGATTTTATTGTGATTCAGACAGGTGCTCGAGAGTTGTGTGTTCGTACTCTTATATGTTGCTACACCAATAAAAGAACGGGAAATGACTCACTGTTGCCTTGGAGTCCTTTTCTGACATGTAAGAGAAAACTTTTGATATTTTACTAATGGGAATATATTCCGAATATTTATAGTTTGTTCAACATCCGTGAGGGCGTAACACTCATATAAACAAATATCTACAATCGGTAATTAAACAAGATTCAATGAGCAACGATCTTTTGACGGTGGCAATTGACTTTTGACTGGACAATTAATAGTTAGGGTGGTATCCCTGTGCGTACCAAATGTGAAATCTCTAAAATCGGTAATTAAACAAGATTCAATGAGCAACGATAATTTGAGAGTGGCAATTGTGTTTTCTCTTGGCAATTAATAGTTAGGGTGGCATCCCTGTGTATACCAAATGTGAAATCTCTGCAATCGGTAATTAAACAAAATTCAATGAGCAACAACCTTTTGACAGTGGCAATTGACTTTTCACTGGACAATTAATAGTTAGGGTGGTATCCCTGTGCGTACCAAATGTGAAATCTCTAAAATCGGTAATTAAACAAGATTCAATGAACAACGATAATTTGAGAGTGGCAATTGTGTTTTCGCTTGGCAATTAATAGTTAGGGTGGCATCCCTGTGTGTACCAAATGTGAAATCTGGAATGATGGTAAGTAATCAGGAGACTAAATTTTTTTCTTCGTTTCAAATCACATATTGTTACAAAAATCTCATTTCTAGCACCTTTTGTAATTCAGATTAATATAATGAGAATGTGCGAGTTTTATATTCAAGAAAATAAACATAAAAATGTAGTTCAATTCATACCGGGCCTATTTCCCATGATAAAAATAAAATAGTCTTGAAAATATGAAATATATATATTTCCTGATCCCCGGCCGGCGAGTCCCGTTCATGGGCCCGGGTTTCGGGGAGTTTGCCTCTCCTGCCCCCCCCCCCTTCTCTCTCGGCGGCCTGGATTCAGATTGGTAAAAGTACGTATAAATGAGAATGACTTGCAAAGAAAAACAGCATCCTCTTATTTATTGTTTTATATTATATTGCCATGGATATTATCATTTCAATCATTCAGAAACACAATTGGTGAATAAAGGAGATGTAACAATTTGAAAGGAATTTGAAAACGTTTGCATTATAATTATATGCATTATAATATTTACTTATTGTCAAGTTTTCTGTCCGTTTCGTACATTCCGGAAGAAAACTCTTTATATTATAAAAAGAAAAACATGCGGGGTTTGAAATTTTGAAGTAAATACCGACTTTCACTTATATTCTGATAAATATTTTTATTGTCTCACTTTGGGTCCTAGTAATACTCCTCGAGCTCTTTAAAATGGCATCATAATCAACCTCCTAGCTAAACGCGTTTCCATGCTACACTTATTTATAACCTTACATGAAGCTAATTCATATCAATCACGCGCATGCGCCTACACTGGTACGATGACTTCACAGAAACAAATACTACTCCACATTCTCTTACAAATATGATCTATCCGTTGTGGGGTCAACCATTCTTTTCGCATTATTAGTCTCGTAGTTATTAGCTATTCAAATCTGACGATATTTTGTCACACAAGAAAGTTCGACCGACTATCACAGTAACGAGCGAAAAGACGTTTTCACGTCATTATCAATACAATAATTTTGTTGTTGACTAATGTTATTTCAAAGTAATAAAAATAACTTCATGTATCGTTTGAGAAGCTCGTAGTTTACGTAGTAAATGTTTTGTAACTGTTCTCGGTAACAAAACGCAGAGACTTATTACATAAAATTTCAACGGAAGAAATCAGTTTATCAGCTATGGGAATTTGTAAGGGAATGACAAACGTACCAAAAATACTTAAAGGCACCATGAAAGGAATTTTCATTAAAAAATGAATGAACCACCTTGATTCCACAGCTGTAAACTTGTTGAGAATTTCAAATTAATAAAGTAAAGTACCCTCTAGTTTTCTTTAAAAAATCACACAAGTTTAGTTTAGTTATATTAATGTCCCGTTTTGAAGCAACATGTGGGCTATTTTGGGACGGACCTCGTAATTTTGAACCAGGGTCAGATGACAAGGACGACACCTGAGCTGGCACACCCCTCACCAATCTTTTGGTGGAGCGGCTCTCTCCCCGCTGGTCCTCTACCGGCCTTACACCCTTCTTGGGTACGCCGGGCCAGTGTGGGTATTTTTACGCCACACTAACGGGAGGACATTTAACACCACGTATGATTTAGCGTGCAACAGGCCCCATACACCGCGGATCTTTAGTGGAATCGGGTTTTGAACCTGGAATCCTCCGGCCACAAAGCCCAGACCTTAACCCTAGGCCACCGGGGCAACTTGAATATATCACATAATGAATAAATCATACAATGAATACTTATTGTGCTGAAGCGATAAACGGCAAAAAGGTGATATATTAAAAACTAAATAATTAAGCTTCGTATTAAAACTACAACAACTACATAAATTTCATTTTAGTTCAGAACTATTAAACAAATATTGCTTAAAAACAGGTTTTTTATTTCAATTATTCGCAAGATGAAAAGATAACAAATTTTCTTTTTGGGTCATTAATTTAAAACAAATAAGAAAAGCATGTTAGCAAAAGTATAATTATAATTGGAAATGCTGTTATAAAAAAGTAAAATTTCATAAATCAAGATGAAAAAACACACCATACAAATATTATGTCTATCTATCTATGTAACATATATATATGTATATGAAAACAGAAATGAATGTCAAAACACATAATATTATTTTTCATTTTAGAAATAAAACTTAATACATTTTTCCTAAGTTATTTTGATAATAGAATAGCTTTCATTCCGAATGAATTATTATTTTGGAATATATAGCTCACAAAATATAATATAAGTTGTTTTCAACTTACAATATAAGAATAAAATGTTTCCAGGGTATAGACAGCTTATTTTATAAAATCTCTTCAATGCACGGTTTTCCTATGCAAGATTATTTCTTCAGAAATGTTATAAATATGTCTAAATGAAAATGATATTTTATAAGGAAGCCCAATTTCACCCAATTCCCCGGTTTTTTCATCATTCCTTACAATGCAACCTAAAGAAAGAAATTAGATGGGTAAACATTATTCCAATTTTTGTTACTTTTTCGGAAAAAAATTATAATTGAGAACTGTAGTCATAACAAAATAATGGAATCATTTCCCCAAAATTTTCAAAATGTAGTCTCCATTGAAACTCGTTAATTGATTGCGAGTTTCATCTACGAACAAAAATGCTATTAAAGCTTGGGTTTATTAAAATCTTTACAGGGGCTTCGGTGCACTTATTGATTTACTCCGTTTATGATGAAACATGTGCGAATGATTCGTGTAGATTATGACTTTGCTAAACTAGATATGAAGAATTTAATTGTGTTTTCCTAAAGAGTTTCCTGGGAGATCAGACGAATAATTTGATTACTTTTAGCCTCAGTAAATTGAATGAAATAACGAAGCTTTCCATTTGGTATAGATTTTAACTGTTGATAATGGAACTTCTCGAAACTCATTCATAATATTCGTTAAGAAGCTAAGAAGAAATTTTAAAAACAAATCTGTGCATTTGGTAAAGTTTGTTATTAAAAATAATTTTAAGGAAATTTGTTAATAATTGTAAAAGTCAGTTTCACCCTGTTGTATATGTTACTTTCATTGGAATTTAAACGTTATACTTTGAATTAGATGTATCATTTCCTAAAAGAAACAACACATTATTTTTATAATCGCCTAAAGGTAATTTTTACAAATTTTTTAAAAAATTTAACCTTAGTAACGAAATGCGTGTTCCCTTCTCTTTAAACACTTGTCGTGAAAAATGATTTTTTATCATTTTGCAAATATCGTTACAACGGAGACATGAGTAAAATCAAATCAACACATTAGCCTGTAATCTTGGTGAACTATGTTGGTCTTACTCGTACATTTCATGATTTCCTCAGTGCGCAATTATCATGTTTAAATTAAAAGAAAGATAAGTTTTAGTTCATTTTCTTATTTGGCAGGAATTTGATGAATAACAGGAAACGAAAGGTATATAAAATGTAGGAATCACCGATTGAGTCTCTTCACGGTCAGTATAAATGAACAATATTTATCTTTCTGCATTTAAACTGATGTTTATAGCGTACTAGCAGTACAAGCACGGCGTTTCCCGTGGTATCATGAATTTCTTCAAGAAAATGCTTTTTAAAGCCCACAATGACATAAAATAAATATTTGGAAACAAAATCAATACAAAAAAATATATATATTATTGATTTTAACCGCTTATTTCTCTTCGCGACAATGATGTTAACTGAAGATAAGTTTTTTTTTAAAGCGACAATGAAATTGTAAATTATAGAAATCAAAATGAGTAAAAACAATTATAATTCAGTCAGGATGAGACCTTAAAATGTTTTGATCCTCTTTAAAATAGTTAATTGGTGACATTAGATACTTTGAATTAAAGCCATTCAGCGAAATGATTTCGAATTGAAATTACAGTACGAAATCAACCGATATTTTCGAAAAAAATTTTTTAGGATTTAAAAGATTGATTCCTATAACCCAGGTAAAATGTTAAGGAATGAAAACCGAATGAAATCTTAAACAATTTGAAATGGAAGAATTATACACCTCAAAAGATACAGACAAACATAATTTCTAAAGTATTTAAATATATCCAAAATGAATCAAAGAAGAAAAGAAAAAGAGAGATTAAATCTCCACTTCAGGTTTAAACTTTGAAGCCAGATTATGTAAATAGCTCCTTGAAATCAATTTGATTTTTTCTAGTCTTCTCTAACTAAAGATATAGTCAGAACGTTATTGCTTGCGAACGAAGGGAATAAATCACGTCTGTTTTTTTGGCAGACGGCGTAGCCAAGGCGAAAAAGTGAGAAACGCCTTGCTTCTTCAATGCCGGCAATCGAAAAAAATTCTCTGATCCCATCAAGAAATAAATTAATCTAAAATCGAAGAATTAAAATATTTTAACCGTTCTTGTTTTAAATTAGAGAAAAATAATTGATTTACTACCAAAACATTTTAGGAAATGATATCATTATTAGAACATCAGATGCAAAAGTTTTAAGAATTCCGGAAAATTTTATTTTTGAAAAGTGACTATTTTTTAAAAAATTCTCATTATTAAGTAAATTACGTTAGAAATTCAAATGTAACTTCTTTAGAACAGAAATCGCATGCTCTTTCCGATGGTGTATCTATTTTTTTTCGTACAATTATCCAAAATCAAGCTATTGAGAAATTAGTGCGAAAAATCACCCAAAACAACACAAAACATTAAATAAAAAATTTTCTAGATTAAATTTTAAAATTTCGGCTTCGAGGTGCATTCAGTCACCATTACGACTACCTTTGTGCCAAATTTCATGGCTGTAAGTGCTATAGATTCGTCTGGACATCGCAGACACACACACACACAAACATTGCCTTTTATAAGTATACATTTGCGAAATTTAGTTGCTCAATCTGTCTTATTTTGTAAATAATAAAGTTTTGTATTATCAAAATCAGCTTCATGCTATATATAGTCACAAGTAAGCAGGAGAGCGCACATAACTTTTCATAAAACAATACCTCTTTTTTACAAATTTCTGTAGTTTTCTTCACAAATTAACTTTTTTATCTTTTATAGAAATGCTGCTTTTACTATTTCCTACGTTTTTTAATGGAGCAAATTTCAGAGTAAGATAATCTAATAAAAAGAAGATATTTCATATCAACTTTATTTTTTATAATGATATTTCGTTCAAATTTATCAGAGTAAAGTAAGAAACAAAGATCTCCAGCTTAAAGTTTAGTATTAATTTATTTAACAAATTTTAACATTAATATACCAGGAAAAGACAAAGAGACAATGTAATTTCATACTTAATACTGCAAATAATTAAATAGATATGCTTAAATCCAAATTCTTATGCTGCAGATTTTATACTTTTTTGTAAATTACTTTAATAAAATGAAGCAAAAAACCCCATTAAAATTAGCTCTTTTTACAATTAAATTATTAGCATATCAGATAGCATATTATAACATTTGCGAAATAAATTCAAATGACATTTCTCAAATATACAAAAAGTACAAACGTTAAAATAACACATGGCAGACGTTCATAATTTGTATATTTTAGTATCTGGAAATCCATTCAATAATGACAGTTATCAACGGAAAAATAACTGAGAATTATCTTTCCGTTGATCACACAATATTGCCTCCAATGAGAAATTAAACATGCTTGTGAACTATAAAATATTTTATTCCAATTTTAACTAAATTTATACTAAAATGAAATAAATTATAGAGTAAATAAATTATAGAATGCGCTCTGTGAATTTGCGATTGATATAATTAATGCATTATTTACTGAAATTTGCATCTTAATTAAATGGAATTTTTACTTAAAATTTATCTAATTTTATCATTAAATTTACCAAAATCCATTCACTTTCTAATAGTATGAATTCGAATTTAATCGTTATTATTAAGTTATTATTAAAAAGACATATTCTGCAATGCAATTTCATGAAAATTCATATGTAGACAAATTACACATTAATATTAAAATCTGATTTCATGCATCTGATATTCATAGTGTGACCCATATTGATAAATTATGAATTGCTACATTCGCATTTTAAAAGCATCAAAAATTTAATATTGAAGCAACGACTAATTAAATAAGCTGCTCCATATCTGCGTCGATATATTTAATTCAACGTATTCCATTTCTTTGCTTTACCTTTTCTTTTATCCGTAACTAAAAGCTCGAACGCGAATGCTGTATCAGCAGCCAATAAAAATAATTTAATACCACAAGCAAAATATTTTTTGTCTCTAAACAATGAAATATTAAAAGCGGAAATATCAAATGTTCATCAGTTGGAGGGGAAGCAAAGGGGGAAAAGGAAAAAAATGTCTATTAAATATTTGAGATTTCTGCTGTCTCCGAAGGAAAATGTTTATTACATTTTATGGAAGAAATTAACAAAAACAGCATATTCGGGGTTTCGTTCTTTTACAAAATATTCCAAATCTATTGAAGCAAGCTTTGCCAATTTCTTTGGAAAGCATTTCCTCGAAAAATGATTTTGCTCAGCTCGGTAAAAAAATATCCGAAGCTCTTTTCTTCGGATTTTCTAAGGCTTTCTTTTTGTGGCTTTAATTTGATTTTCAAAACCGATAGGATACGATACTGCATTCTGATTTGTTATATTTTTTAAACCTTTATTTCGCTGTTTATTTGATTTGATTTGGAACTGACAAACGTGAACTAAAAATAAGTTTCCGAATTAAAACCTTCTTACTTTCGGCCTTAATTAATGCTGGGGAATATTTCTTAAATATACCAGATTCGGTTGCGCAATTATTTGTCAGGTTACTGATTGGGCCCGTAAGTTAGCTAGAATTCGCTGGAATAAAAACTAAAGAAGAAGCTAAAATTGAAATTACTTTTTGAAAAATGAGCGTTCGTCATTTTTTTAAGAAAAATTCTTTCATGTTATTGGCTTTGAGGTTCTTAATTTAGTTTCAAAATCAGTCTTAAAAATGAAATAAACTTTGACTTATTTGTTTAGTATTGAATGTTGAATAAAATTTTCCAAAATTCAATTTCTATTTCATGTATCAAATTTTAAAAAACCTATTTGGGTTCGTTTCCGCTTGTTCTTAACAATTGTTTGATTTAATAATTATTTCTTATTCAACGAAAAAAATTTTAAACAATAATTTCTGTTTGGTAAACTATTTCTTACATAGTGAGGTGCATTAATAATAGAATTAGCAACTGCTGATTATCTGCACTAATGATCAAAGTATCAATAATAGAGCTAGTCACAATCGAGAAATTATGCAGGAGGAATACGTTCTGTTATCAACTATAGATTGACTGTATTAGTGATCTAGGTATCGCTAAAGCTGTTGGATGTCTATGGAGCATTGTGCCATAGTAAAATCATTAGGGATCTCTTTTAGGATTAGTTATATTAAGAATAGTGCTTCAGCAGGGTTAGCAAATGAAATATATTGATAAAAAATACAAGTGAAATAAATGAACATGAGATATTAAAAATTAAACTTTGCATTAAATAGAATGGCGCAAAAATGCAGCAACTTCCAATAAAATACAAAAGAAAGATATTTAATTATACAAAAAAGACATTACAGAAGAAACCAGAAGAAGTAAACAATAGTAATAACAATATACCTTTAGCGCGCAACGCAGCAGCATCCAGTGATTCCATTAACGATATTTTCTATATTCTATATCTATTGTCAATATATTATGAATATTATTTGACTATTAAGTCATTCCCTGGACAGAAAATTTATCCATTTTAGAACTCCGATGGCGAGTGGCACTTTGAAAAAGTTCTCCATCCGTGTTCTCTTTCTTTTTTTCCATTTTATTTTTTTAATCTTAATTTGTTATAATTTTTATTGAAGCATGATTTTCGTTATTTGATTCTATCTTAATTGGTTAGTTGAATATAGACAATATTGTTAATGCAATCACTGGATACTGCTGCGTTGCGCGCTAAAGGTATATTGTTATTACTATTGTATCCTTCTTCTGGTTCTTCTGTAATTTCTTTTTTGTATAATTAAATATATTGATAATAAGTATATTAGAGATTTAAGTGTTTCCAAAAATGGATTAAAGGCGGAAATATTGGGATCTTCTGACCACGACAAGAATATAACAGGATGTATATAATATTATCTTGGGTATCGCATATCGGTACCTTAAAAAGCTAAAAATAAATAAGAATAGATAGATATACTTAGTGGTTATATTATCAAAGAACAACCGCATTGAGTTAAATGAGAATTCTTTGCTTTCTGAAACAAAATTCTTTTAAATGGGGATGATATTTAGCAATTTAGTACATATGAAACGCGTGAAGGATTCAATTTAATATTCCTATTTTTTATATATCTATTTTTTATTTAGTATTCACTAAAAGGTTACATATACCATTTCTAAATAAATATATAAGAGATCTAGACATAATTTTATTCATTTCTCACACACACCTGATAATAGAAGTAATCGTATTTAGCTAAAAACTATTTTAGAAAATGAAATCAAATTTGAGGTAATCATTTGTCCCTGGAGGCTACAAAAAACTTTTATGGCAAAGATGTTAAAATAAGAAATTTGTGATTTGCATTTAAAATTTATCTATGGTACGGGATACAAGAGGTGACATTACAGTTTTAAAGCGATAGAAAAATGTCAAAAAAGTATACGATTTGTTTTATCTTAAAATGCGCTTCACTACACCCAGGAGTATTTTATCTCCATAGATGGGGCATAATTTCCTCTCATACACGACGGACCTGGAATGTAATTTAGATTCGAACTTTGAATCTTTTTATCCTAAATAGAAATTTCGCTAGCAGGTCATCTTCTGCAGCATTTTTGCACATATTTAAAGGCCCATCAGACAGAAGAATTAATTAACAAATAACCAAGACTTCAAAAATATTAACTTCTGCTAAAGAATTTTCTGAAGATAAAAAAAACACAAATTGCAGAAACTAGTATCTACATAAATGTTACGTAAAAAAAAGAAAAATTTTTGTTAATGTAACAAAGAACACAGAAAAAGTTAAGGCTTGTTATAATTACTGCTAATCCAAAAAGCTCCGTTTATATGTCTTCTGGATGTATTTATATGAAATAAAACTGCTATTCATTTTAAAAAAATCTTCACAAATTTGAAATGTAAAATACTATAATATAACCAACTTTTACGGTAAATGAAAAAGCCTACAATAAATTTGCAAATTTTAGCCGTAACATTTGGAGTTAATAGAATGCTTATAATGGGATCTTTGTGGAATCAATTTTCAAAGGCATATTTGGAGATATAAAACGTTTCGTAGAGAATGCGGAAATTAAAGTATAAATTTTAGTATGACATTTTCTTAAAACTTAAACAAAATTCATTTTGATAGAACTCGTCTAGTTGTGATATTAACAAACCGCCAGTTCAACAGATGAGTCGCATGGTTCAAACATTTATGTGGTGAGGATGAGAGATGCTGCGAGAGTTTCATGATATCCGGTTTATCATTACCAGATGATTGTCAGAAATCAAACAAGTTAAACTGATACTTTCGTTAACTATTTAAAGAACTTATTTAGGAAAATTTGTTTGATGATGAGATTTCTTAAAGGTTTATAAGCATTTAATGGTAAGGAATCCAATCCTCAAATTAATGCAATCAGAAAAACTAGACAAACGAAATTAAACTTCTCGATAAATTGTAGCAGGATTAAAAACTTCATAACGCTCCTTTTGCTAAAGATTGGCATTTTCGCTTATATCATTGCTAGGTAAATTGCTTTTTTCTCATTATCATAATAGTTTCCTAGGAGAAAAATATGCATTAACTATAATGTTCCCATTTTTATGAGTCCATGATCCATTAACCCTCTCACATTGAGCAACGCTGTCCCGGGAGGTCTAAAAATTTCCCCTGAACAGCGGCGAAGGCCGGTCTGAGACGGTTGGCTTCTTTTGAGGCGAGGTGAGGTTCTGAGATCGCTTAGGAGATAAGCGTGGTAGGGGGTCCAATTTTCCTTGCCAACCACAGCCCATTTCTCTGCGATTTAAGGGAAGGTTATAGAAGAGGGTGGGATAAATGACCACCCAGGTTAGGAGAGTCCAATTCATGTCGCTTTCTCCCAAAAATTATCGGTTTTAATGATAGTAGAAGAAAAAGGTCGAATCGGGATTAAAGAGTTAAGGGGACATATTTCCTTCAGAATTTTTTTTATTTGAAGTATTATTGAAAAAGTTTTCACACTATTAAAACTTAACAATCAAATAATGTCACCTTAAAGGAAAAAAAAATCATTTTGATCTGCTTGTTAACTTGAAATTCAAATTTTTTAAAAGAAAAATTCATTTTTTAAAAAAATTCTCTCTCTTTTGTTTCAAATTTTATTTGAAATTCACTGAAATATATTACATAAAACTGTGCATGGATTTTAAAGTGCATTTAATATTCGCTTAAATATAGATTTTTTACTGTTTTATGTGGTGAAAACTGAGGAAATTTAGCACTACCTCAATTTATATCTTGTATATAAAAAAAAATAAGCAACTGAATGCTTATTGCATGCCCAGATTTATCATATGCACAACGATAATCAAGTACAAAAACTTTGAAAGCTGTATTTAAAACAGGAAAAAGCCTTAGCATTTTGAAAACATGAAAGTGAAGAAAAGACCGACATGGAGGAAAAGCTAGTTAAAGTTGTCATTTGCGCATAATTATCATTGATCATCGTAAATTAAAAACTATATCTTCTACAATATTAAAGGTACAAATTTCAAATTTTCATACATTAAGTAGAAAGATAAGATCAACAAAATAAGCCAATAAAATAAAAATTGATTCTTTGACCATTTTCCATCCCTTAAGTATCAAATAAACAAATATTCTTTACGTTTCAGCTTATAGTGAGAAAATGTAAAATTCTTTAACTATTCAGTCAGGAAAAGTTGACATTTGGAATCTTCTTATTAAATGTTGTTTCTTATCAAGCAGTAAGCTTCCAGAAGTTAAATAAAAAAGTAGTACAAGATATGGCAACAATCATCTAGCATGAATATAATCTCAGCCTTAAATTTAAAATTAGGTAACTCTTTCTAAAGACCTGCCTGTCACGAAAAGCACTTTCACTTCTAAGAAAACAAATCTACCCTACAAGAACTCTAATGAAATCAGAACTTCTTTTTTGAGCTGAAAGGCTGGAGCATTGCACGTATAGTGCTATCGTTAAACCTATTCTTAAAAACTTCTGTATCTAACTATGTAAATATTTTATCTAATTAAATTCTTTAGTATTCATTACAGAGGAGCTCTCTTCATTGAATTCACGACTGGTTTACGTTTTCGACATTGCGAGTTTATTCCTTTTTAGAATGATTTTTCTTCAGCGTCGAACATACGACTCGGCAACTGTGAGTATATACATGATTTACTAAATATCTTGTTTTTATATATCTGATGACGCAGAGATTGTCGAGACACTTCCCTGAGCCATGGCAGATATCTTATTACTAGATGAGCCGCAACTTTTTAATTAGCACCACATTTTACTTTAAGTAACATATAACATAAATGCTACACTTTCATACTTTACAGCATCAACGATGCATTGATTATCATCTGAATAGCAATTTTTTGCATCTTCTCATCATAGTAAAGACATAATAAATATTTTAAATATTCATTCGAGAAACTTTGACTATCTTTCCCTGTGATTAAGTGTCTAACGTCTTTAAGCTTTAAGCAGCTTAGATGTTAAAATAAATCAACAAGAGTAGTAAAAGTGAACTCGCTTGAGAAGAGTAACAATGTATTAAGAAGTCTTAAATGTATAATTATATTATTCACACAAAAGGCACAGTCTGTGCATTCTTGGTGATCTTGTTAAGAGATAATTTTATGCTTTTTAATTATTACAACCATTTTCTGTAAGCAAAGTATACAATAATTGTTACATTTTCATATTTTACAAAGGATCTATAATACATTAAGTATATCAAATGAGTAACGCTTTTTACACCTCTCCTTTAAAGCAAAACCCATTGTGGTCTCAACTAATCCCTTTAATACTTCCCTCTTATATAACCCTTACACAAAGATACCCCCTCTTAACAATTTAGGGGAAAGAATCTGCTTGAAAATTCCATTTTGAAATTGCGTTCATCTGGAAAGCATTGCTTACCCGCATCCCCAGCAGACGCCGATCCACGAAAAACAAATTTTCCTTGACTTTTGCGCAAAATTGTAATCGCGACGCGCTGCATATGCGAAGGGGGGAATTTTTAAATTACTCCGAAAATGACGTAGCTGATTAAAAGAAATGCGAATTCATTATTTTATTAATAGGTTTCTTGCTAAAGAAAGCTTACATTAAAATTGCATTTCGCCTCCCATGAGTCGCTCCTCTTATAAGCGCGAGAGAGCATCTTGTGCCGGCAGAGGGCGCTAGTGGATTAAGTCAAAATGATGCTTGATGATTTCTATTTGGGAAGACCTGGGTTCTCCAGTGGGATTACGCAAATTGAGTAAAGTTTTCCAGCAGAGAAATTCGTTTTTTCCCCTCGTTTTTTTCTTTATTTTCACTGGTGTACCGTTACGCAATTATATTTTTCTGCAGAAAAGGCTATCGGATTATTTAAATGATGTTTCTCCTCAGCTTTTTGTCGAAATGGCAGCGTCTTACTTGTGTAAAGGATTTAAGAATAAGTAAGCGCTTCTTAAATACCGAAGCAGTCATATCCGCTGACACTATGTGTTTTGATAAGACAAGATAAAAGAAAGTTTGAAAAAAATATTAATATATTTTCTGGAATTAAATGCAATACTTATCCAAGTATAGCATTTATCAGTAGTTTGGGAAT
Organism: Araneus ventricosus; assembly: GCA_013235015.1. Taxonomy (NCBI): domain Eukaryota; kingdom Metazoa; phylum Arthropoda; class Arachnida; order Araneae; family Araneidae; genus Araneus; species Araneus ventricosus. The sequence continues at coordinate 6,507 of BGPR01008515.1, read as the reverse complement.
GTGTCTGGCAATTATTTATCTGAAGGGTTGAAATTCAGTTAATTTTTTAACTTAATATTTTCATTGAAATTTGTAAAAGAAAATAATCTTTTCCTAGTATATCATTTAAAATGTTACATCTTAAACTCTTTAAACAAACGATTTCAAAATTAAACAACATTTACTATTTCTTTAAAGAAATACAGTAAAATTTAGATTAACCGTAGCTGTCCAACATCCCAGATAGCAAAGAAAGCTTTTCTAAAAGGTTTTGGAAACCTTTTCGTCAGCAAAGGTAAAGGGTTGTCACAAAGGTTTCCATGACAAGGGTTGAACCTTTCGGCAAGGTAGCGGAAAGGTTCGCTAGTCAACAAGAAACAAGGTTTTCAGTAAGATTTCCCCAAGCTTTTATTACAAGCTTGTTTCAGGCCTTTCAAAAGGTTGTTAAGAGCCTCCTTCGGCGGACAAAATAAAACCCCTTCCCCCTTCTGAAGCCTTACTCCTACAGAGGGATCAACTCCTTTTTTCACCCCTTCTTCAAGACCGTACTCCTACAAACTCCTCCGAGCCGGGGATCTAACCCGCGTTCATACAATCGGAAAGCAAGCGCAATAACCACTATACCGGACGGGGATACACACAAAAGCAGAGGTGGTTCATAAAAAGCTTTCCTACATCCATTTCCATTGTGAGAATGGTTTCCGAAACGGTTTGCGCGGAAATGCTTTCGTGGACAGCCTATGGAAAATGAAATCGTAACCTTTCCGCAACCTTCTTTGCTATTTGGGACAGGGCTGTGGCAGATATTTGAATAGACGGGTAACTGAAATCTTTTCTACGTAAGTAAAGTAAAGTAATTTCACTGCTTGATTGGCAGAAAGTAAAAATAAATTCCTTTAAAAGTGAATGATACAAACATATTGTGTTTATTTTTACAAAACGATCGTTCTAAACTTCAATATAAAAATCATGGTGTACAAAAATGATGGCTTAGATATTTTGAACGATGTCGTGTAACAGAAACTGACGGTTTATTGAGGTTTTATTATATTATAACGTAATCATATTTTTCTGTAGATGGGAAATTTACAAATGTAGATGACATATAGATTTCCTGATAATATGTCACAAAAAAATCTTTTGAAGACAAAAGTAATTTTTATTCATAGAGAGGAAGGACATTTTTTTATTTAAGATTTGAACGCCTTTTCGGAAAAATTTCAGAACGCAAACTTTCAGAAATTTTGGCAAAGAAAATTTAATAATACAAAAAATTCTTCATTTCCAAATGAGTACAACACTTTAAAATAATGTTTTCATTACAATGTAGCTATATATATAATTCTCTTACGTAGCGACAAAAAAGGGTCGAATTTCTTAATCGCCGTTTGGCAACAGCTCGCAAGTTTGATTTGTTTACATCCGCGGAAAGTCTAAAGTTGCTTCGTGTGATCACGTTTATTGAAAACTATTTTTAGTAGTTGGAAATTTGTAAAAATAATGAATTTAAGTCGTGCTGTTGGATATATTATCCGAAATGAACAAAGGCGTACTGAACGGAGTCAGGAAACAGTTCAGGAATCCACTATAAGACGACGTATTCGAAACGAAGCCGATAATCGCCGTCGAACAAAACGTGTGTGTATTCGAAACGATGTTGAGGAGCATAATTGTGGAACTATGTCCGAACAGTGCGGTTTTTGTGGGGCTGTTTATTGGAAGGAAGAGAAAAATACTGCCCATAAGTATACAAAATGTTGCCATGATGGAAAGGTTCAGTTACCGGCATTTCCGGATGCACCGGAACTATTGAAAGTATTGCTAACTGAAAATTCACCTGATGCTAAAAATTATCGACAGCGAATTCGGGAATACAATTCTGCCTTTGCATTCGCTTCGATGGGAGCACAAATTAAACCACCACGTGGAACTGGGCCATACTGTTACCGTTTACATGGTCAAGTGTACCACAGAGTTTCCCCCCTGTATGCAAGTGACCAACATAAAGAAAGTTACGGACAACTTTATATATTTGACTCCAGTGAGGCAACAGAGAAACGCTTGAGTAACAATCAAAATTGCTTGCAACATGTATTTGTAAAACTTGATTTTATGTTAAGGGAAATCAATCCCTTTGCTCAGTCTTATCTTCAAATGCACCGATTGGTACAAGAGCACCCAACTACATCAGTGAAAATGGTATTTTTGGAAGATAAAAATTTGGATATGCGGCGCTATAATGCTCCTACTTTATGCACTGAAGTAGCAGCTATATTTGTAGGTGATAATGGAGAGCCCCCAGCCAACCGAGACATTTGTGTGTACCCAGTTGGGAATACATGCCAAAGCATTTCACCTTTAAATCAATGCTGTGATCCAATGACCTATCCTTTGCTATTTCCAAGGGGCGAGTGTAGTTGGAACACTGGAATGGAACATGTAGAAGAAAGGAGAACAGCAAAGCGCACCCGTGTCACTCAACTACAATATTATGCATACAGACTTTCCCAGCGAAATGGTTTCATTATTTTGCACAATAGTGGTAAGCTTTTTCAGCAATATATTGTTGATGCATATGTTAAAACCGAAGGCTCACGTTTACATTTTTTGCGACAAAATCAAAAAGATTTGCGAATTGAACTTTATCGGGGGCTTTTAGATGCTTTAGAGTGTCGAGCACATAATGAAAATATACGCACTGGAAAACTTATAATACTGCCATCTTCTTTCCAAGGGAGCCCACGTCATATGCAATTACCAAGATGCAATGGCTATGGTACGCAAGTTTGGTAAGCCAGATCTCTTTCTGACATTTACTTGGAACCCATCTTGGTCTGAAATTTTAAATAGCATGGAGGGTGTGCAACGTCCTGAAGACCGACCTGATATTATTGTACGTGTATTTAATATGAAATTAAAAGAACTTTTAGAAGATATTTGCAAGCATGGAATATTTGGAACTGTTTTGGCCTATATTTATGTTATTGAGTTCCAAAAGCGAGGTTTGCCTCATGCCCACATTCTTCTAACATTAGATTCAGAAAGCAAAATTCGCACTAAAGATGATATTGACAAGTTTGTGAGTGCAGAACTTCCAGATCCTTGCACTGATCTTAGACTCTTCCAAATTGTGACAAAATGCATGGTACATGGCCCATGTGGAACTATAAATATAAATTCTCCATGCATGAGAGATGGACAGTGCTGCAAAAGTTTTCCGAAACAATTCAAGGATGATACAGAGGAAAATGTTAATGGATACCCTATTTATCGCAGAAGAGCCACTGAACCTGTCCAGGTAGGGAAATATTCCATCGATAACAGATGGGTTGTCCCCTATAATCCTTGGTTGCTTAAAAAATTTAATGCGCATATTAATGTTGAAGTTTGTGCCTCAGTTAAAAGTGTCAAATACTTATATAAATATGTATACAAAGGACATGATGCAGCCTCGGTCAAAATACAAAAAGAAGGTGCTCTGGATCATGATGAAATTTTAAGTTTTGTTGAAGGTAGGTATGTTAGTGCACCTGAAGCCATGTGGCGTTTAAATGAATTTAATTTGTCGCATAAATCCCACACTGTAGTGCGCTTAGCTGTGCATTTACCACAGCAACAGCCGATTGTGTACCAAGACGGTCAAGAAGCCCAAGCAATTGAACGAGCTGCTTTAAGAAAAACAACACTAACATCATGGTTTGAACTAAACAAAAATGATCCTTCAGCTCACAACATTTCTTACTCAGATATTCCACAATATTATGTGTTTGATAAGAGTACCACAAATTGGAAGAAGCGACAACGTGGTGGACAAAATGTTATTGGGAGACTGCCAGTAGTTAGTATACTGGATTCTGAGAGGTACTATTTGAGGATGCTACTACTGCGCAAGTCTGGGGCCATTAGTTTTGATGATATTTTGACCGTAAATGGGTTCAGATGCATTACATTTCAACAAGCATGTCAGGAGTATGGACTTCTTCGAGGTGACCAGCAGTGGCATGATGCTTTGAATGAAGCTGCACAATTTCAATCTCCGAGACAGTTGCGCATGCTGTTCGCAATGATTTGTGGCTTTGGAGAAGTGGAGGATGTTCCAGATTTATGGGTGCAGCATCAAGTTTCACTTTGTGAGGACTTTGTGCATCGTTATTCTGAGCAGACTGGACCTCACTATGCACTTGCAGATATTGAGGAACTGCTTACATCCTACAATTTAAGTCTCCAAAAACTGCATCTACCAACTGTAGATTTGCCTGCAAGTGTTTTGGAGAGAGCGAACTTTGATGTTGTGGAAGAGCAGGCTAAAGCTAATAGTTATACTATGCAGTTAAATAGTGAACAGCGGAATGTTGTGGAAATCTTATTAAGTGCAGTGTACAACAACGCTGCAGATACACCCAAGTGTTATTTTTTAGATGGTCCTGCTGGGACAGGAAAAACTTTTGTTTATTCAACTTTGCTTCACACAATACGTGGTAGAGGTGATGATGTTATTCCTGTTGCATCTACAGGTATTGCTGCAACTCTATTAATAGGGGGGAGAACAGCCCATTCTGTTTTTAAAATTCCAATTGATTTAAATGCAACATCTACTTGCAATTTGAAGCCTAATACAAAAGAAGCTGACATGTTACTGAAAACAAAATTAATTGTGTGGGATGAAGCACCCATGACACATGTTCATGCTTTCTTAGCTGTTGATAGACTTTTACAAGATCTCACAAAATGTAAAGAACCGTTTGGGGGCAAAGTCATTCTACTGGGTGGAGATTTTCGCCAAGTTCTTCCAGTAATTTTAAGAGGTTCAAGAACATTAACTGTTGCCAGCTCCTTAAAAAAACACGCTCTTTGGTTGAAATTTCATAAGTTATATCTGACAAAAAATATGCATGCCCTTGAATCTGAAAGGGATTTTGGTGCTTGGTTGTTGGACATTGGAGAGAAAAAAAGTGGCTCAACGATTCAGTTGCCTTTGCAATGCTACCCTTCAATACAAGACCCTGTACATCAATTGTACAGTGATATAGATTTTTCCAGTGTGACCCCACAGGAGCTTAAAGGTCGAGCTATCCTTACTGTTAATAATGAGCGATCCATGGAAATCAACAATAAAGTGTTGGAATTTATGCCGGGAAATGAAACTGTTTATAAAGCAGTTGATATGATCATGAGTGAAGATCCTCAAGATCAATTGACATTTCCTGAAGAATTTTTAAATTCTTTGACACCAACTGGTTTGCCTCCATATGAGTTAAAGTTGAAAATAGGTTGCATTGTAATGCTGTTGAGAAATTTAGCTCCCTCTAAAGGATTATGCAATGGTACACGCCTAATTATCACAAAATTGCAGCAAAACATCATTCAGGCAAAATCCATTGATGGTACACAGACGTTTCTCATTCCCCGAATCCCTTTGATTCCATCTCAGACTAACATGCCTTTCAAATTTAAACGTATGCAATTTCCCATTCGTTTAGCCTTTTCCATGACAATTAATAAGTCGCAAGGCCAAACTTTTGAAAAGATATGTTTGGTGCTCAATGAGCCGGTTTTTAGTCATGGACAACTCTATGTTGGCTTATCAAGAGCACGATCTTTTGAATCTGTTTCTGTGGTAGCTCCAAAATGTGAAATATTTAACTGTGTTTATGAGGAAGTTTTCTGTGATTGATTGTCAAGTGTATTTTTTTGCATTACATTTTTAATTTGTTTCAATGTTGTATATTATTTTATATCTGAGTGGATTGAATATACCTGCTTTGATACAATTTTTTTGTAGAGCACAGTCTTCAATGTTGTATATTATTTTATATATGAATGTATTGAATATGTATATACCTGCTTTCGTACAATTTATGTTTTCGTAGAGCATGATCTTTTGAATCTGTTTCTGTGGTAGCTCCAAAATGTGAAATATTTAACTGTGTTTATGAGGAAGTTTTCTGTGATTGATTGTCAAGTGTATTTTATTGCATTACAATTTTAATTTGTTTCAATGTTGTATATTATTTTATATCTGAGTGGATTGAATATACCTGCTTTGATACAATTTTTTTTGTAGAGCACAGTCTTCAATGTTGTATATTATTTTATATATAGGAATTTATTGAATATGTATATACCTGCTTTCGTACAGCAC
>BGPR01008514.1:43631-58939 GCA_013235015.1 Araneus ventricosus | reverse complement strand
TATTGCGAATATTGTTCAATATCATACAATATTATACAATATTGCGAATATTGTTCAATATCATATAATATTTTACAATATCATTGTGCTACTTGGGTAGTGTTTCGAATATCCCTTAAATGTTTTACATGTATAAATGGGCAGAACTTCGGGGAGCGAAATAAACCGATGAATGGTCCCAACCTTCCCTTTACAAGCGATCACTAAACGTGCAAGTTAGAAAAACGTTAAGAACTGTGATGTTCGAACTAAGGTTCGTGGTTGTGGGCTCCTCATGTGGTTCCATTTTTGCATTTAGGAGCGCTGACAATTCCCAAAGGTTTGAAAGGGGCTACAAATCTTATTTTCATCTTACCACCTAATTAATGACTTGAAGGGAGGATGAAGGACTGTTCTATTTGTCTGCCAGCACACCAATTTAAAAGGGAAGTTTGAGATTTAATCTACTCATAATCTAAAGATAAATACTTTGACCAAGGAATTTATTTAACCTCCCAATTTCTTTTTTTTTTCAGGAAGTCACTTGAAAATTTTATTCTGCATTGATTATTATGAATGTAACCAAATGTAAAATGATCAACAAAGGATATTGTTGGTGAAGTTGGTGGTTTACAGAAGAAGGACGGGTTGAGGTGGGCCTATCTGTATGGTGGATGCAATGCTCTTAGGTCACTCATACCACCACGTTGACACTAGAAGAATTATGCTCCGCAGAGCCGGATATTGGTGAGGGTGTCGGTCAAATGTTGTCCTGCGCCACGTACTGGGTGGGGCTGCTTTGAGGCGGCCGATCGTTTCGTGAAGTTGATGGTTTACAGAAGAAGGACGGATTGAGGTTGGCCTATCTGTATGGTGGATGCAATGCTCTTAGGTCACTCATACCACTACGTTGACACCAAAAGAAATGTGCTCCGCAGAGCCGAATATTGGTCAGGGTGTCGGTCAAATGTTGTCCTGCGCCAAGTACTGGGTGGGGCTGCTTTGAGGCGGCCGATCGTTTCGTGAAGTTGGTGGTTTACAGAAGAAGGACGGATTGAGGTTGGCCTATCTGTATGGTGGATGCAATGCTCTTAGGTCACTCATACCACTACGTTGACACCAAAAGAAATGTGCTCCGCAGAGCCGAATATTGGTCAGGGTATCGGTCAAATGTTGCCCTGCGCCAAGTACTGGGTGGGGCTGCTTTGAGGCGGCCAATCGCTTCTCCCGTGCGACCTTTTGATCAGGACAGAGAATAATCTTGCATAACCTCCCAATCATACGGCTCTTCCCATTTGTAGCATTTAATATTATTTCAGTGCGTAAATGAAAGTAAAAGTTACCGGAGATACTTAAACCAATTCAAGTGATTTTATTTTTTGAAAATCAATTTCTACTCGACTTATCATTGAAATAATTTTATAATTCAGTATACGATTCAAGCATATCATTGTATGTAAAGGTGTTAAATAATGTTCGCGGCAACTACTAGTTCGACTCCTTTTTCTAACTTATAGCAACCCTTTGACGCCGCCATCTTGCATCTCTGTCAGAGTTACCAGAAGTTGTCTGGATTTCATGTCCGCATGTGGATGAGCTCCGCAGCTCTCCCATGTAATTTCGCAACATGTATTTTTATTATATATTAACGCATATCTACTTTGAAATAAGTAAACGCATTAGACTATGTGTGAAAACGCAGTTTCAGCATGTCTAAGATTATTATTAATGCTTCGCAGCGCATTAGTACTCTAAACAATTTCGCAGTACATTTTCAATTTTATTACTATTGTTCGCATTTAGCTCGTGCACGAGCAAAACCAACTTCTGCCATCAGGCAGCATATATTGAATGTTTGTAGATAAATTGTAAATATAGTGTTACGAACATGAAAAGTCGCTACCCAGCAATGTTAGTCTTATGGTTGGGAAGAGAGTTTTACAAGGTTAAGCATGGAGTGACGGGCAGCGGCTGTTCCGGGATCCCTGACCTTGGCGACCATTTTGGCGACAAATTTGGCTACCTTGGCGACAAATAGGTGATTCCAGAAAATGCAACCCTTTTCTCGATATTTCTATTAGGAAAGGGAATACGCTTGAATGTACGAGAAAACTCCATGCGACGTCACGGCCTGTCGGAGAGAGTATATAAGGACCGCGCTTGGATCAGAGGGAGCAGTGTTGATCCATTGGGAACGAGTTTAGAGTTTCGTCCGCAGTGCGAGCTAGGAAGCTGGTGAGCTGAGCGCTATTGAAAGTGCAGTTATTGTCGTTACTAGTTATTTGCTGACTGTTTGTGTTGCTAAATATTAAAGTCCTGAACTGTTATTACCTGCGAATTGTTGTCTGTTTACATTGGTAATCTGTGCAATATCAACTGTATCCTGTTACCTGTGCTTCGTGTTTTTCCTGCACACTTGTGAATAAACCTTCATTCTCCATTATCCTGCGTGTTGGACTGTTTACACCCTACACCCACAGTAAGACTTTTGTAACAATAATGTTAAAAAAGTATATATTTGAAATAATCAATACAGTACGCTCAATTCGTCGAATAAAACGCAAACAAATAAGTATTACTGATATCAGATAAAGACTGACATTACATTCAATGACTTTCGCTTTTATAACCCCAAAATAGACTCCCAATTAAATCTCCACATATAAACACGTCCTTTAAAAAAATCTCTGATTCCCACACTCTTTTTTACTTTTTAGTTTCATCACAATACAAAGAATTTCAGATCACATTTCGCAATCCTTACCCGAACTGGAAACAAACCTGGAGAAGGAAAATCCATAAATATCTTAATAATAAAATGCTAACAGATGGAATTTCGAGGATTCACGCTCAAATAAGCAGCTGCATTATTAAAATGGTAACTTTCAATGAAGAAAGGAATGAGATTATAGTTCCTGTTTATGAACTTGATTTGAAATAAACTTTCGTGTGGAGGGAAGCAGGAAATGGAACTTGGAATTTCTTCTCCAAAATGGGAAGCGACGAACGAAAAAGGGTAAAAGAAAAAGTGTAAGTCTTTTTCCAATCCAGAGGAAAGATTCGATTCTCGATGAAGATAACAAAGCCGTTTGTCGATACTAGAGCTTGATCGGAAGAAACACAAACTTAATTAAGTTCACTAAATGAAAATTTCGAAATATCTGAAGGAAACTGGCACATTCTTGACAATGAAAATAGTCAAAAGCCGAGTTTTAAAAATAACGAGAATTTTTTTTCCAAGTAAATATTATATTTGACGTAAAATTTTGTATATGTGGGAAGAATGAGCTGTTTTCAAATATAAAATAGCATAAAAATAATATTTGTTTCTGAAGGCATTTTTTCTTGATAACAAATTGAAAATATGTTGTAATGTGATAATTAACCAAAAATCGGTACGCATATTAAAATGAATTCTGCATGAAATTACTCCAAAATTCGCATAATATGAAGGTTCAGCAATTACATTGAGCTTATTTTCATTTTAATGTATTTAAAGAAAATATTGAATGTCATGTAACTTGAGAATTTGAAGAATACTTGATATTTAACATTAAAAATAACCTCTCAAAAATTTATTACTGCCTAGAAACAATACTGCCCAAAACTACAAATGCTCATATTTTCTCGGATATTCCAAGTATTTACTCGAAATTTTAATATAATGCGTTCCTACCATATTGTCACATATGCTGTAGAAGTTTCGTATAATTTGGTTGAAAACACTGCATGTTACAAGAAAAAATTATGTCGAAAAATTTCGAATTTTTTAAGAAAACCTATATTTTTTCCCGAAAATACTTGCTGTTTCTACAAAACTGCATGTAAATATTGCTCACAGCAAACAAAACCATTGATGAAAGTTACAAATCATTATCAGCTCTCTGTGGAATGGGGTGAGCCCTAGGGATGGTGGTTATTACAAAAATAACAGGTTTTCAGTTATTCAGGGATTTTTCAGCCGGTTTTTAAAATAATAGGTTTTCGGGGTTTTTTATAAGAAACAAACGCCTTTTGCAGATAATTTTTTTATTAATATTGTTCATACAGGGAATCAATCCATTGGACAATATTCATCCGTTCATAAAGCCTCTTTCAGTAATCCGCCAACCAACAGACGCCTCGAAGAAGCAGTTGTCGGTGATTGTCCTAAGATGATGAAATTCAGAGCTTCATAACTTGGTAAATTTTAGTCTAATCGAACCTAAAATCGAGCCTATCTTCCGATCTGGTTTTTTACCCGGTTATTGGATTTTTTAAAAAAATAACCGGTTATAAAAAATAACCGAAAAAACCGGTTAACCGAAACAAAAATAACCTGTTTTCTGTTAAGACCTGTAGGTTCTTCCCATCTATAGTGAGCCCAAGACATTTTATTTTCCATCATTTTCTGGTCACCCCCCTCTAAATGCCTTCGTGACAAAATCTTCATGGTTATGTGAATTCTCACGATTCTCCATAAGTAATAGTGAACCATTGTATCCATATTAACTCCAAATTTTTTGCATCACACGAATATCCTTAAATGTTTGACACGAGTGTATCTCATTGCATTTCTGAATTACGTTCACAAGCATATGAACTGACAGACATACAGACTTTTCTTGGATAGAATTTCGCAGAAAATTTGAAAGAAATCTACGATCTCAGTGTTAACGCCATATGTCAAATCTCATCCGTCTAACTTTATGCAGTTCTGAGTTATTACGTTCACAGACAGGCAGACATAATTCTAAAAATGTTTTTAAATACGAGGGTTGTTCGGAAAGTCATTTGTTTAAGAGAGGGTTTGATTGTTCTAAAATTGGGAACTTGTCTTGATATGTAAAAATGACTTTCTAAATTCGCTTGTAAAAGTCAATGACTTTTTCTGTGAAGAATTCGGTTCAAGATGCCTTTTGCTTTTGAAATTAAAAGCGTGGAAAGCTTAGTTTATTATCAGTTATTACATGCACAAAAGGCCTAATTTTTTCAAGTTTATGTAAGCACACGTTTTGAAAAATAATTGACAACCAAAGCATTAAAAAACTACGTCAAAATTAAACTCATTAAAATGTTTAAATGGAACTTGAGTAATTTTAAAATCGTTTGAGAAAAAGATCTTCTAAACAGCATACGATATTTTTTAAAACAATTTTTATTAAAGTAGTAAAAAAGCAGACGATTTTCTTTCTTCTAATTTTTTCCCTAAATACCATAAAGAGATAAAACTTCATAAAGAGAATTTAAAAAAAAAATTCAAGTCCCTGTTTCATGAAGCAAAAATGATATACAGTTCTAAAATCTTTCGCGCTTAAAAACCCGAACCGTAACACTTCCCTTTATTTAAAATGCTTCTTTAACTCAGCGTTCTTTTTGTTCTTAATTATTCCCACTTCCTCTCAAAAAGTGGAAAAAGTAAAGCTTTATAATTCTTAAATCCTGAGCCATTTTCGCCTCGGCAGTCCAGAGGCAAGTTCGAAACAGCTCAGAGATCAAGGAATGAAAGTAGATTGCATTAATTTAAACAGACGCAGCATATGTAAGGCACTTCCCTTGCTTTGAGAAGCGCTGTAAATCACGAAGCATTCGACGATTCTTAACTCTTCGGGGCCAAACATGTGAGAAAGTTAATTGAATTACTTATGCGTAGTTTCCTTTACCCTATCTTTTCTCCCTAAAGTAATTTTTAGTTCCTGTTTTGAATGGGAAGGGAAGACAGTCCAAAAGCAAAAATGGTTTTCTGCCATGTTTAACCACCATTTCTGTTTGTAAGTAATTTCGATTGCAGTAGAACTTTTATAATTCGAATCCGTCTATAATTCGAATATTTCCCTGGATCTATGAATTTCTTATTCATTTTATAAAACTAAAAATTGTTTCTATTTTTCAATTGTTTTCGTGATTTAAATGTGTCTTCAGTAATCGTAAGGGAATAGTTTTTAAGGTCCTAAAACTCATTCGAAGACTTGGTTGATGTGCAACATTTTCAATCAAAAAAGCGATAAAAAAATTCTATCATATTTAAAAAGAATTTCGCGCTAATTAAATGTTAGCTGAGATGCTTATTTTAAATTTTTAACGTATAATTTTTGTATCGAAAGAACTATATTCTGTTTGCTTTCTAAAACTACTTATTTCAGGGAATAATTATCTTTAAAATTATTAAAAATTCTTAGTTATAATTATAAATTTGTTTATAAAAATTACTTACTGTATCTTTATTAGTTGTGCACTATTTCCTAAAACTGTTATATGCAAAACACAAATATTTACTGTCATTTTTAATTCAAAAATTATCGTTTTCTCTCGGTATTCATTTTTAGATTCGGTTTTTCTTCATTCGATTTTTTTGGATGAATTAAATTTTTATTGAGGTCCCTTCAATTTCGAGTTTGAGAAATTCCACTGTACTTAAAAGAATTGAAGAATTCGTAAACAATCTTAATATTCGGGTTGTTTATCTTTGAATACAGTTATTGTGGTTTCTGCATAGGCATAAAATGAGTATTTTGGAGAAGGCATTTTTCAGAAATGAAGGGAAAAAAAAAATTGGAATAATTTGTGTATTTTATCTCCTTATTGAAAAGATAAAGCTGTTGACATTTTTTGATGTGTTCTTCTTTTGGATACAAGATTTATGCTTTTCTTAGAAAATTGTTTTGAACTGAATATGTTCAAACATCAATTTAAAAACAGCTAAATAATATCTTCAGATTTCCGAAGGTAACATCTTTTTTTACAAATGAAAGGAATTTAAGGAAGTTTATAAAAACTTTATTATTAGAAAATGCTTCTATTATTATTGAAAAAAAATTTCCAAAAGAATTTTTTTGAAAAATACTCTGTATATATATATATATAAATCTATAGAAAAACTTTATAGATTAAGATCCCAGTAGATTGAAAGAATAAATCTTTATTTACAAATTGTTGCCTCGTGAAAAAATTCGCTATTCGAATTTAAAAACAACATTTTTTAAAATCCAATTTCCTATTTGAATGAAGATAATAGATTCGAAGCGGGAAAGCTGCTTCATGCTCATTTCACCCTGTAAATAATGTATTTTCGACCCAATCGTTATTAGTGTCACATCAAGTATAAATAGCGCCCGGGCGTGATATTTTTTCGCACCCTCAGCATATTTGGTTTTAATCGTTAAATGTCCAGTGTTGCCTTTAAGGAACATACCCAATTTTGTTTTCTAAAATTTTGACAATAAGACTGAAGCTCTAATGCCTGTTGTTGCCAATAGGTTACTTATTGAAATTTTTATTAAATCAATTTGCAACATATAGATGGCAGCCTGAGTGCTGATAAAAAATAAAAACAAATTGATGTTTTTCACTTGAGCCTGCATCTTTTTAGCTTTGTTTATACGCTTGATAATACCATATTTCATTCTGCAATGTTGAAGGAAATTCCTTACCCGAATTATTAGTTATTAAAATTCATTCATGACTGACATTATAAAATTTTAGTAAGGAATTTTTTTCTGAAATAAAGCCCAATGTTTTCAGTTGGTAACAAACTGTTTTTCAGCCATAAACCATAATTAAAACAAAATAGGATTTTGTAGAGCATTTTTACCATGTTTTATTCAAGAAATGAAAGTCAAAAATCATTTTAAAACCAATTTTTAAAAAATTGGACTTTTAAGGGCTAAAATGTGACACAAACGCGCTAAGCCAGGAGCATATGTACTTGCCTCCCTGTTGTCTAAAACTTCCTCAGATTGGACCACAAACCAATATTTGAAACAATATTTTCCCATTTTTTTCTACTTTAGTGTGCATTTCTTAAAATGTTAGTTACATTTTTTAAAGATAAACGAACTACAAAAAATTCTTTTACTCTCTTTTAAAAAAATTAATTTTCTATTAGTGTACATAAAAAATGTCCAGGTGGTCCAAATTACTCAATCTTTCCGTAATTGGAAGTTTCAAATAAAATTTGATGCTTAAAAACTTGTTGAGGACGAATAGAAAAGTCACAGTGAAATGGGCGAAAATTCTTTTTCTTATCACTAAAGGTTTAAACCTAAAATGAAGCAAACTTTTCTGCCTTTCATTGTTAATTCAAGAAAATCTATGTATCAAGAGAACTTCAATTTTTTTTTAATTTCAAAAATTGATGATGGAGTAAAGATAATTCCTTGGGATTAAATGCTGCTCGCAGATAAATCGAATTCTTTGTAATCACTACCTAAAACAATTTAATATTACTTACGGTAATGAATGAAGAAACCGAAATTGGCAGAAGTAAATTCCCGATTATCATGTGTCAGATTGATCATCATGTCATCTACATCCGATAATTTTAAAAATGCATCATTATTTAAAATCTACAATTAAGTACTGAGCATCGGATTGAAATTTATGTTTCTATTTACTTATTACATCTAACAAACAATTTAAGAAATAATAAGTAATAATCCACTGTTCCAATTGAAAAATTCCTGCATGAAATGTGAATTGAAGGGAGACTTTCAAACATAAGAAGTTTCATGCTTCTTTTTTTTACTTTCTCGTATACGAAGTATACAATGAGAAAGTATTGTAATCGTCAAAAAATTCGAACTCGAGATTTTGTCGAATCTCCACGTTTTAGACCTCCCTGAGTCCGAAAAACTCAATTTTGGAATTATGTGTGTCTGTGTGTCTGTCTGTGAACATGATAACTCGAAAATCTATTAGAGACAAAGGGATGAAATTTGGTATGTAGTCTTTAAACATAATTTGTAGGTTTCTATCAAATTTTGGACAAAATCCATCAACAGGAAGTCTGTCTGTATGTATGTCCGAAGTCATGCGAACACTATAAGTCAAAAACCTGAATAGCTAGATGGATAAAATTTGGTACACAGTTTTATCGTCATGAATATAGGTCCGTATAAAATTTTGGGCCAAATCCGTCAAAGGGTTGACTGTCTGTCGGTCTGTATAATTTACTATTGAAACCAATCCGTTATCTCCACGCGCACTGGAAGCAATCTTCTGTGCACGCAAAAGGAGCGAATCATGTCAGTTTGTCCTTGAGACGGCAAGAGTGAAACCTAGCAGTGTGCGATAGATGCGTTTTAATCGGTACGCATCTCTTTGAATTGGATTCTTTACCTAGATATTTTTCAATCACTATAATGAAAAACCTTCTGATAGTCATTGGATTCTGGATAACAGTAGGTTCGAATTTTTTGAGCCACGCGGGGGAAGGAGAAACGGCACCTTTTTGGGGAAGTGTACGAGAAAGTTTAGGGGAGAACACTCCCGCTGGTTGATATACTATTTTCTACTAACTCTATTACCCTTACTAAAATACCACTCTATATATTAAAATGTCAGTTCAAAGAAACGATTAATAAAGTAGGGTTTCCACTCCCCCCTTCCCCAAGCAGCGACTTGGCTTGCCATCAGATACGTTGGTGGCTGGAAGAATTTTTAGTTCTTTATATTACGCCTACCGAGTATTTTAGACGCAACCGCCCTACTGTCCTAAAATAATGATGGTGCCACATAATGATAAATGTTCATTTCTCTCAAGTGTTTACTAAAATGCTGATATTCCTCAAATACATTAAATGATTAGTTCACTGACGGTTATAAATAATGATTTTTTTAAACCTTAACTTGTATAGCATTCAGCGTTTGGTTTTTTATCTTTCACTGCAACTACAAACTCTTTATTTAAGCAAACGATAAATACGAGTTTCACTAAAACAATTCTCTAACCACATGGGATGATAAAAAAAAACAATGTTATGTTTTCCGAACATAATATACTTATTCTTGGAAAAGATGACGATATCAATATTAATGCTAGACAAAAGACAGCTGCCCAGTATTAAAATTATTTGGTTGACCTAAATTCCATTACGTTGCCTTGAATGTATATTTTTTTATCTCATTATTCAAATACATTGCAATATTCTTTCAGTTATATAGAACTATTAATGCATGACGAGGCATAATTATGTTGAAAATGATGGTGATGGATTATTTCCTTCTCATTGCATGTAGAAAGTAGGAGAATATTCCTTGTTATATTATAATCATTAATTTCATGGGAAAAAATACTACCAGGAAGAATGACATTTTTTACGTTAAGCTCAACTGCTACAGTTGGACAATGTACAAAATTTTATACTCGTGAGTAATATTCCGCCTATATTTAGAAGTAACCATAATTAATGTCACGAATATTAATAAAGAAATTCAACCTTAAACGAATGATTTTTTATAATATAACATTAATACGTAACATATAAAGGTTTTTAGAGACATTTTCAGCTAGTTTAGACTTATGGTATATTATGAAAATATATAGAAAAACATGTTGGTTCTATTTATCAATTTAATTATTCCGCTGATTATTTAATATTATTATTTAATGTTTGTGACATTAAAAAGGTATGGAAAATTTTTAACTCTATTTTAAAGTATTTATTAAAAACAAGATGACAAAAAACAGCAATGAATTAGAGAATAAATAATAATTAGAGAATAAATTCCATGGTGAAGGCCATTCTTGCATAAAAATTAAAGGTATTATTAAAGTGACTATTTATTTTTTTCCTCAAAACGGGACAATTTTTAAATTTCAGGTAATATTATGCGAATTCAAGAAAACACATATTTCATGAGTTTTTATTTATTAATGAAAAGAACAGGAATAAACACGTGAAAATAAATAATTCATGCGATCTTGCATTTTTCTGAAGAACACATTTTTACTTCAGTATATTTGGTGTTGGTTTAAAAAAGGAATGAAATTCTTGGCAAGATTTCTTAAAATTTGCTTTGGTAATTAACGTTGCTTTATAAACTGCGACTTGCAACTGTGTTTTCTAGCTCGTCCACAGCTTATTCATAAGAAAAAAGACCCTTTCCATGGGTGCATTAGTGCCAGGCAGACATAGAATATATTCAGTAATTATACGAAAGTTTGTATGATTTAAATCATTGTGCGTGAAAGTGTTTGAACAGTTCCCCGAACCAACGACTTTCGGATTAAATAATACCAGTGTTTCTTTCTATCGCTTCATGCGGTGTAATGAAGTTAGAACAAAGTGCGAGATCGGAGGCTTCTGACCAACTAACATATGTGTGATACGTATGAAGCTCAAAGACAATTAACTAGAAAAAGTAGAATAAATTAAAAATAAATTTAACATAAACTTTAAACATAAACAACAAAATTTAAATGATAAAATTTAGACAATAAAAATCATGCAGTGTTTAAGTAGCGCGCAATTGCAACTGAATACAAAAAAAATGTATCAAAATCATTCAAAGAAAGCAAAAAAACTAAGAAATACTCTGAGAAAATCAAATTAAACAAACAAGGAATCCATTTTATCAAGGGCTAAGGACTATATTCGAAATGGATTCAAAATATTTGGGAAATTTTTCTGTAAGAAGCTTGCATTTTGCCAAATACAGCTTCTCTTAGCCCGAAATTTCCCAACAAAAGACAAAGGAGATCAGTACCATCTGAAAAGCATTATTTTAATAGAAAAAGGAAAACCAAATACAAACATAAAAACGCTATTAAGATTGATTTAAAAATATCTTTAGCCTTCCTGCTGAATAAAAGCCTTCATAAAAACAAACTTGACCTATGCTTAGAAGAGAGAAAAGATGTCCCCACGCTATCACAAACCAACGCTAATTTCCCTCCCAAATAAGCAATCACCCCTTTTTTCTAAGGAAAACTAGAACCATGGCGCCATCTGTATTTGAAAAGACAAAAAAAGGAGGACAAAACAGGAAGGGTAGGGAATCAAACCATTTAGGCAAATTAATAAGACGTATAACGTATGCTCCGTCATCACCAGACTACTAGACATTACAGTAGGATTTTTTGATTTTTGGCGCCTTCTTGTTTGAAATTGTTATCGTGGGTTGCTCTCTTTCCGAAAACGGGCCATTCGAGCTTCCAGAAGCTGTGCTTGGGGACAACGGAAAAGGCTAACAAAAAACGGGTCAATACCTTTCAAAACGGGAAGACATTATGTTCACATTAGGTACATTGCAAAAATCGGGTATAGGAGTGCCCACGTGTGATTGAAGTTTGTGGTGTGCGCGAAACGGCCCGTAAATGTCCTACCTAAATGGATGGGCTGAAATATGGAATGGTGTGGAGTGCCGCTACCCCATTTGCTTGAAACTGGAGCAATCGTGAATGCCCAGCTTTAGGAAGAATAGGGTCCCAAATTTCAGAAACTCAGATTTCGACCGATCATCACGCCCTAATTGTACACTTTGAACTGAAAAATCTTTATGAATTTTATTTTGTTCTTATGAACATACAACAAACCTGTAAAAGTCTTTGTTCGTTTTTGTAGTCGTTGATTCTGAATTATAAAATTCTTGTCATACTCTTCGTTTTCTTCATTCCCACCATTCATCGTTAGGGATACAAGTTAGTTAACAAAATTAAAACATAATTCAACATTCTCTACTCAAATATGATACGTTTACGTTCGAATGAAAAAATTCTAATTAGATATTCGTTGCTCTTTACAGCTTTAATTAACCTACATAATGTATTCTAACTTTACATTTTTGCTCTTTTATTACGGACATAATTTGTCCAATTTTTCCTACATCCAGCATTTACATTTTACTAATTAATTACATAATTCAACATTCTCTAGTCAAATATGATACGTTTACGTTCGAATGAAAAAATTATAATATATTCGTTGCTCTTTACAGCTTTAATTAACTTACATAATGTGTTCTAACTTTACATTTTTGGCCTTTTATTACGGCCATAATTTGTCCAATTTTTTCTATATCCAGCATTTACATTTTACTTATTACTCTTCGGCGGGGGCGCGTATGTGAAGAATTTCTAGAGAGGAATTTCGTTTTATATCTTTTTATCAAAGGGTGTTATGAAACTGACTGCTTACTTTTTATATCTAACTTTCAATTATTTTATTTCCATATTTTTCAACAGTTTTATTTTATTTATTAGCAATTTCATTTATATTCTTTTCACGTCATTCAGCTAATTCTTTGGTCATTTTATACTGATTTTTTTAATGCTTAGATTTCTTCCTTTTTAACTAAAAACTATTTCAAATAATTGTACTTATTAACCTTTATCCAAATAGAACCTAAACTTAATAAGTACCCTTTTAAAATTGATATTTTGCAATAGCGGTAATAACCTTCCCGCTGGAAGGTTAACTACTTATAGGAATATTCTCCTTTGCAAGTTCATGAAAAACTCTTTAACTTTTTAAACTCTTAACCGCTCACATGGTAAACCTGAAATGACTCGCACGAATTCAAATTTCTAATCTATTTGCATCTCGTAACGATAAAAGCATTCTTTCGCTGATTGAAATAACTGTTTATTTTTTGGTTCATTTTTTTTAGTCCTTTAATTCTAGTTCGTTTATTAAAATTTCAGTTCAGATTTTTTATTGTCTTTTAAAATTTCTCTAATTTATTTAATATAGTTAATTGTTTACATTGGAATGATTCGTGGTTGTTCATCTTATGGAAATAAATCTAATCTAAATTACAGGGTGGTCAAAAATTATTGGACTCATTTAACAAATTGATGAAAAATACTAATAATGTTACAACTAACGTTTTTTTTAAAAAAGTGAGAGTAGATTTTTTAAAAAAATTTCAGATAAGTAACGCGCCGTTACGGTGGTTCAGGTGGTCGTATATTATTGGACATCTTCCATTTTTGAGAGCCATTATCTGAGAAACTATTAAAACTAGAAGAGAAATAAAAGCATTCATTTGTAGGGAATTTTACGCTCTTTAATTAAAATTTCTTTTATTTATTTAATACAGTTTATTGCTTACATTGAAATGATTCGTGGTCGTTCACCTTATGGAAATGAATCTAATCTAAATTACAGGACGGTCAAAAATTATTGGACTCATTTAAGAAATTAATAAAATATACTAAAAATGTACAACTAACGTTTTCTTTAAAAATTAGAGTACATTTTTTAAAAAAAATTTGAGATAAGTAACCCGCCGTTACGGTGGTCCTAAATTATTGGACATCTTCCACTTTTGAGAGCCATTATCTGAGAAACTGTTAAAGCTAGAAGAGAAATAAAAGCATTCATTTGTAGGGAATTTTACGCTTTTTAATTTGCTAAATCAATTGCACTTCAAAAACTGAATAGTTTTCGAGATATTCAAGAGAAACTAAAAAAGAAACCAGAAAACGCTCATCGGCTTCTGCTGATCTGTAGCATTGCGTATGGAAATCTCTCGCTGTAGCAAATTTAGAATGCCGTAATGGTACGCCATCTATCTGAAAATACTTTATTTGCTCTCTCATTTAACAACAGAAAATCACAGTTGTAACATTATTAGTTTATTTTGATTTTTGAAATAGGTTCATTAATTTATGAGCACCCTTTGTGTTGCTATTTCTAGAATTTATGTTCTATTTAAATATTTTTTACTAAAATTAATTTCAGATTACTTTTTGTTTCTTACAAGTTTGTTAATTAAGATATACACCAGCGAGTTTGTAAAGCTTTTTCATCTAAAAGAACATAATACACATTGAGCGATGTAAGCTTTAAAAAAATTATTTCAAATTTAAAATTTATGCTCGTAATAATTTATGATAGTTAAATTGAAACTTGAAAAACAGTTTCGTACAAGTTTCTCTCTCATTCGCATTACAGCAGCTAAAAGACGACAGACAACAAATTTTTTCATTCCGACAAAACTTGTGCAAAATGTAAACAAACCGCGAGATATTAATAACTGATACATCCGCACTAAATGATTTATATTCATGTTTAAATGAAATGCACAGTTACATGCGTCATGTGACTACAAGATCACATGAATTGACGCCATCCTTTCTACTGCAGTCGCGTGGTCAAAGATGTCTTCTTCCATTCGAGTCCATCATTTGAAATCCCGCTCCCTGCATTCAAACCCCTTACAAATTGGACATTCGACGGTAATTTGTTTTCCCTTCTTATTTCCAGTCGATGAAAGAAGTTTCTTTTTCCCTATAATGCAAAACCGATACCCAATGAAGGGAACTTTTTTCCATCGGCCCTTATTTTTTCCCTCCTCTCTTTATAAGGACTTAGCAGTTTAATCTGAATGCGTAATCTATTAGCTTATCTATTTCGGCCTGCAGATGTTATTAGCCCTCGCCAGCCGTATTATGGTGCCGGCCTTTGTGGTGCAGATGCCTGGTTAAATCCATTTATTTCCGGATAAATAAATTACCATACCACTTGGGCTAACCATGAATTGATGAAAACAGATAAGAACGCTGTGCACTGGAGTGAAAGTGTGATTACAGTTGCAGTTAAGATGGTTTGCTGTCGCAGTTTATT
>BGPR01008514.1:24612-35792 GCA_013235015.1 Araneus ventricosus | reverse complement strand
GACAGAAATGCACGTATCCGTTTGGAGGGAGTGATAAAGTGGTTTTCACCATTTTAATTCTATTGGCACTCATACCTGGACACGCCTGGTATTTGCAAGACAGCATCATGTAAAAACTTTCGTTCTCTTGTACAGGCATCCTCTCGTATAACACACGTCTTTTATAACAATGTTTCGCTTCGAGATTGAATATACAAAAAGACAAAAAATACGGATGAATATCTAAAAAAACAAAACATTAATAGAAGCAATTTAATTGGTGTGCGCAAGTGCAGCATCATCCAGTAAAAAATTGCGAAGTACAAAATAAATAAAAATATTAATAAAGGGAATTTTATTTGCGGAAGAGTTAAAAATACAAAAATAATAGCAGACGAGGATAAGGAGTAAGAATCCGGTGGATGACTTCATCAGAGGCCATTCAACCATGCAGATTCAAAAATGGAATATGTTTTCTGTAGAGGAAAAACACTTTAAGGTCTGATATTTAGTATCCTCTAAGGTCTGAACCCATTCCGGAATATATTGGAATGAAAAATATTTATCCACAAAGAATAAATTAAAAACACTATTTTAAATCTGTCTTCTTTTCAATTCTGTTTATAATTTCTTCTTTGTGTTAAATGTTTTTCTTTCCAATATATTCCGGAGTGGGTTCAGGTCTTAGAAGATATTAAATATAAGACCTTAAAGTCTTTTTCCTCTACAGAATACAGAAAACCTATTCCAGTTTTGAATCTGCATGGATGAATGACCTCTGATGAAGTCTTCCACCGGATTCTTACTTCTTATTGTTGTCTGCTATTATTTTGTATTTTTAACTCATCCACAAATAAAATTCCCTTTATTAGTATTTTTATTTATTTCGCTTTGACAGGTTTCGAGAATTGACACGGCATCTTAGAACACGGTTTCGCAACAAAATAAATATCCGTTAGCTGGGAAGGAGGTGATAAAGTGGTTTTTTTCGTTTTTAAATTCATTTGGCTACCTATAGCTCGAAATGTCTGGAAATTTCATGAGAATACCATGCAAAGTTTTTGGTGTTATCTTGCAAACTATGGCGTAACTATAAGGGGGCAGAACTTGCAAAGTATCAGGGTACAAAGGTCTTAGAGGGCTCCGACCTGAGGTGTTAGAATTACATAAGCACATAAATATTTCTACTTTCCAATCCTCCAGGACTGAAGAATTAATAAATGCATTAAAACAGCGATTCTCAACCTGTGGCGCGCGCCCCTCCAGGAGGGGGTGATAACACTAAATGGGGGGCGCGAGCATATCGAAGAGAAAATATTACTGAAAAATTTATTAATTTACTGAAAGGAAAGTAAAACATTATACAGGGTGACAATAATTGAGCTATATGGGAAAAAAACCTTGATAGCTTTAGAACCGTTGGCGAGATTCAGTTAAAACTTGGCGGTTGAATGCAGGGCATGTTGAGATTTTTTTGAACATGCGCACTCTAATTGTTGTTGTTGCCAATTTCTCGTTGAAAATATCGAAATACAGCGTTTCTGAGCGTATATCGTCGTCAAGGCCTACTATTCGAGCGATTGCAGCCCATTTGCGGCTCAAAGGAAATTTGCGACCGAGTGCAAGCTGAAGACAACCGGTGCAAGTGTTATAACAATCAAAAATGGGACTGAAAAGTTCGAGAGAACTTGTAGTGTCGATGTCTCGACACTGCAGCTATTTTTGAGGAATTTTGCTCTTCGTCTGCGCCAGGTCATAGTCATTGATGGCAAGCGAACATGTCATAAACTAAATCCGAATATCTGTAGTTACTTTTAAAATTTGAATAAAAATTTTGAACTCAGTAGTTAATGAAAATCTTACTTTTATTTCATATAGCTCAATAATTGTCACCCTGTATATTCTAACATAATAAAAAACAAAATACACATTTATACTGATATAATACACTTATAAATAGGATTGTGTCAGTACTGCACAATGCATTTAAAAATTAACTTATCAATACTAAATAAAAAAATGCATGGTTAGTAATTGAAAATACATTGTTATTATTGTATAAATTTTTATTGTATGAGAGGGGGTAAGGAAAATTATGGTTGAAAATCGGGTCGCATACACTGAAAAGTTGAGAAACACTGTATTAATAAAATCAATGCCATGCCTAATGGCACAAAATTAAGTTAAAGCTTTTTGCTAGCACGCTTACAGTTAGCGTAAAAACTGAATAATTTCCGGACTCCTTCTAAGTTATAAGAATCAACTAATTGAATTATTTCCGGACTCCTTCTAAGTTATAAGAATCAACTAATTGAATTATTTTCGGACTCCTTCTAAGTTATAAGAATCAACTAACTGTGTTATAAAGAGAGATTGATCATCTCAAAAAATAAAGTACTTTTATAATTAGTGATAGTTTTTGCTTTTAATTTTCTTGAGGCCCAACTCTAAACTTTGTCAGGGTCCCTTAGTAAATTGTAATGCCACTGCTTCCAAAGATTACCATTTGTAACAACGCTTCGCTCTGACAAGTTACGAGAATTGATACGGTAACTCAGAGAACAGGTTCTACTACAAAATGGTTCGGAACTTACAGAAATCGCAGAACAACGCTGGTGTTGCAAAAATGTAGTGTCTCTTTCCTGCCTGACTAGTCTTGTGTTTGGGAAGAGAGTTTTACAGAGGTAAGTAAGGGATGACCGGGCCTGAACCCCTGACTTTGGCGACAAATTTGGAGACCTTGGCGACAAATCGATGATTCCAGAAAATGCGACTCTTTTCTCGATATCTCTATTAGGAAAGAAAATACGCTTGGATGTACGAGAAAACTCCATGTGACGTCACGGCCTGACGGGGAGAGTATTTAAGGGCCGCGCTTGGATCAGAGACATGTGTTGATCGACTGAAACGACTTTGGAGTTTCGTCTGCAGTGCGAGCTGAGCGCTAATGAAAGTGCTATTATTGTCGTTATTAGTGATTTGCTGACTGTTTGTGTTGCTAAATCTCAAAGTTCTGAACTGTTATTACCTGTGAATTGTTGTCTGTTTACGTTGCTAATCTGTGCAAGATCTATTGTTTCCTGTTACCTGTGCTACGTGTTTTCCTGCATATTTGTGAATAAACCTTCATTCTCCATTATCCGGCGTGTTGGACTGTTTACACCAAACACCCACAGAAAGATTTTTGTAACACTGGGTATAGTAAGAACAAAAAGTAAAACTTTAAGATGAATAAAATAGAAAAATAGATACTGATGCAGCAGAATTGATGGATATTAATATCAATTATGCTAGTATAGTTTGATGGATATTAATATCAATTATGCTAGTATAGTTTGATGGATATTAATATCAATTATGCCAGTATAGTGTAGGGTATACCGAGTGAAAGCAAAAGATTTAAAGAAGTAGAGTAATTATATGATGCTAGGACTAGCAAAATACCAGGGGCCAACGGTCTTAGGGGGGGCCCAATCTCAAAAAATGAATTGCTTTTTTAACCAGTCATAGAGATGGGATTAATTTGTAGGTGCTTTACCCTTAACACTTATACTATCTAGTTACGTCTCTGTTTTAAACTCTAATTTTATAAAGAAATGCCTAATCTTAATTATCTAAACAGTAGAAGTTATTATTCCCTGAAAGATGATCCTTCAACTAAAAAAGTATAAAATTTAAGAAATTTGTATTTCTCAAATTTTAGCACTAAATAGCGAAATTTATAAAGATCTCTAATATGAAAACAAGCGATCTAAAATCAGTGATTTACTCCAAAAAGTACTGAAGTCCCAAAAGTGTTTGACACGTTCACTTCCAACTACGAGACAAAACGCAGTTGGCGGTCTTATCGTGGACGCCAAGTCTCATAGAAATTTAATATGATTGTATCCGATTGACTTCTGGGACCGGAGATTCTAATTTTCTCATAGAAATAAGATTCCAATTTTCTCATAGAAATTTAATATGATTGTATCCGATTGACTTCTGGGACAGGAGATTCCAATTTTCTCATAGAAATAAGATTTCCAATTTTCTCATAGAAATTTAATATGATTGTAACCGAATATACAAGAATATACAACCGAAAATACAAACATAAATACGGGTATACTGCACTGGTTGTTTCAGAAACAAATATCGTGCAATTTCAATGCGGGCTGATACCGCAATAACCGTTTATTTCATTTGCTATTAAATATGGTTTTGTCGAACGAATGTATTCCGTGGCTAAACAGTAGACTTTGATTCAAAACAAACGTACAAAAACTCGCATCAGCATATTGCTTATATTCGCTTAATTTATGAGTTATCTTTTTTATTTTTCTATTAACTTATTCATGGTTTATTGACTGGCATAAAAACTTATGTGAACAAGAACAATTTTTTTCGTATTTTTCAGAACAAAGAACTGACAATTTTACAAATAGTTTTTAAAGAAAAAAACGCTTCGTTATTTATTTAGTTATACACAATTTATGACCGAAGGCACATATTTCAAACCTTTGCATAAATCAGTTCAATACATCAATTTTAAATCGATTATTTCAATTTTTAGTTGAAATTAATTTTAGAATGTCACGAATGCAATTTCTGACGGTCGCTATTTATTAATTCTCATAACATATTACCTGTTTTCCCCCCAACCCTTTGAAATATATTCAAATTTTCATTCCTTTGCAACTAGTGGTGAGCGCTTCAATTATTTAAGAAAAATGAAAGCGAATCGTTTGCTGCAAATAAATAGCAGTTAAAACAGCGTAACCGCTAAATTAGTTTAAAATCGTCTGCATAAAGCTTTCTTTTTTCAGAAGTTATAAATTGTCTCTGACTGATGCGAATATAAATGGCTGATAAACTTTAAAAACTCTCTGCTTTTCTTTGCCTGATTACAGTCAATAATCTCATTCGAATCTGAAGAACAAAATCTCGATTGATAATAGTTAATATAGATAGGTAAGAAATAAAAAGAATTATATTTATTACTATTTTTTCTCTAGAGCTCAAAATAACAAGCATTAAATTAATTTATATAAGATTTATGGCTTATCGAATGGCATAAGAACTTCCGTTAACGAGAATAACATTTATTTTTTATGTTTCAGAACAAAGAACTGATAGTTTTCCAAATAGTTTTTTGAAGAAGAAAAAATGCTTAGTTTATTTTTTTCTGAATTCAACAGTTGTAGGTATTTTTTTATCTATCATTACAGTGAAGTAAAACAAAATGCGCGAAATTTCAATAAACAAAATGAATGATTTTTTAAGGATTTGAGGTTTCGAAGTGGCAATTAAAATAAAAGTTCTATAAATATGCGTTCTGTACAAATCCTCCTTCCGAATATTGAAAATGAAAGAAAAGAAATTCATGCCAAAAAATACTTCTCTTTGGTCTCATTAGAAATTTAAACTGTCAAAGAAACCTGTGAACAATTTCCTCGTTTGAAATGTGTCATTTTCTGACAAAGAAAAACGTTTAATTTACTGCCAGCGCACGAGTTACTGCAAATAATTGCATTTCTTTTTTTCGCTTATCTGAATCCGGTATGTTTTTGAGTCCAAGATATCTGATAAGTACCGTCAATTACGTCAACTCTCTAAAGCATAATTTAAGACTCTTTTTAAACTTTTTCAAAATTCACTGAAAGATTCTGCATGATATTGGATGTTAAATATTTTTAAAAAAAGATATTTTAAGACTCATATTTTGGGATTTCCTCATTATACTAAGGTACTAATGGTGTAAAATAGAGTTTTCTTGTCAGAACAAAAAATTAGAATAAATATAAAAAAAATTAATTGATTATTTTTTTTGGTGCAGAAATTCAGTGTAGTTGTAAACTTTATCTAATACAAGAAAATTACTTCTTTTGGACTAAGGGAATGTTTAAAGATGCTCATACATAAAAAATATTATTCTAATTTATGAGAAGTTGACAACCATATCTGAAAGGACGAATAAAAATATGGGGATAAAATGTTTCAGATGAAAACAGTGGCGAATCCGAGGGGCGGGGGTGCTCTGGGGTTGCAGCCTCCCTCAGAACCTATCCAAAATTCTTGATTTTTTTCCAATCACTACATATGTTTGTTCTTCTTTTTTAAAAATCGTGCCATTGCTTTCTACCTTGACAGGTTCGAAAATTTTCCCGCTTTTGTCGTCATCAAATAATATATTGATAACTAACTAACTATATATATATATATATAAGAATTGATATCCTACAGAATTGGCGGCTCAGGCCGTGACCTAAAAAATCTCTACAAATATTGGATCCTCGCCCGGGACCTATAGAGATTTAATCTGAAATTTCTACAAATTATGGTTGCTACAGCCGGGATGCTATTTCTCGCAACTAATCTCTGCATTAATTTCTTTTCCTTATAAATTTTAATAATTCTACAGATATTATATATATATATATATAATATCTGTAGATTTATTAGATTTATATATATATATATATATATATATATATATATATATATATATATATAATATAAATCTAAATATAACTTGTTATATATGATCTTACATAAACAAAGTAAACAAGACATATCATGAAGCCAATCCTATACTAAAAATTCATAATTTAAACAATACAGCCAAATCTAAAACTAAATCTAAAGAATTGAAAATACTATAGATACCATGAACAGAAATTAAATTTAAATATTTATGTCAAGATTTAAAAAACTCTGTTGTTATTAAAAGTATTGAAAAAAGGCAATCCATATATATGGAGTTTTCAACAATTAATATTGCAGCTTGGCTGTGGACAAGCTTAAGCCAGGTTAAATTAATATTGCTGTACAAACCATCCCTGTTACTATAGTTATTGACAAAACAGACAGGGTAATTAACCCTAAAATGAAAGAAATTAGGAAGAAAAACCATTCACTAACCCTAACTAGAAAACATAACTATATGGAAAGGACTAAAATTCAAGATAAAAATATGTAAAACAACAATATATTGCGCTATTATATTGCACTGAAAACGATGAATACATCTTTCAATAAAATACCCATACTTATTCATTAAACATTAAATAATCAGTGTCTCTACCTATCCTTACCTGGATTCAACACTTATATATGAAAAATGTTGAATCCGCCACTTATCCTGACATCTCATATTGCCACAACAAGATTTCTAACTATAAAACTACAAAATCGACCAAATGAAATAATTAATTATGAAATTAAAGAATTAGTAAGAATTTTAATTAAAAATCTCAAAACCAGTTAATATATGTAATAAACTTAGTTATCTACAAAATATTTGAAAATTGGGAAAACTGTCTATTATAAGGAATATTTTAATTTAAAAACCGTGGCGCCATTTGTGTAATAAATTTGAAATCAGTAAAACAGGAACCAAATTAGAAAAAATTACACATTACATGTAAAATATGAATAAACACAAACCTACCAGCAAAGAATTAAAATATTCCATGAAATATCAATAAGAATGCATTATTCTAAATGACCTAAATATTTCTTATCTATATAAACTCTTAAAAAACTATTTGGTATTCCATAAACCATTGCATAACAATAAAATTTTTTTATGTTCTTAATTCTATTATCATTGTCTGTTACTAAATTATTATTTCTAATTATATTATTTTTCACTAAATTCTTGAAGACAGAAACGCTAAGATTACTATCCCAATAAGGAAATTTATTACTTTGAAAATTAAATGCATTTCTTTTATCAAAGATATCTGTTACTATTTTATTATCTATAATTTTTATATCTAGATCTAGAAATTCTGCAGCTAATTCATTGTCATAAATTTTTATAAGTTTTAAATAATCAGGATAGAAATTAACATGTGGCTTAAGGTCTATTTATTTATTGAATAATATCAAATCATCTATATAACGGAAAAATATACTGTGACTATAATTATGCATATATATATGTATGTATATGATGTTTTCGTTGTTGCAGTCATAAAACAGTCGAGTTGTTAACCAATTTGCTTTATTATAAAAATATTTTGGAGAGTGACGGACATACCAAAATCTTAATTGAAGTTTTTAGTAAAAGTGTACAGAAAATCCCCGATTCTCTCCGATAAGAGAATAACAATATAACACATGATCAAAGTGAAGGGAATATTGGTTATTTTTAATAAATTACGTAAGCGTTTTTGGTAAAAAGTCTAGCGCCAAGGAGACGCGTCATGATTTTCGGTGGGCACGCGAAAGCGATTAAAATATTCTTTTAGTAATAAATTTGCCAAAACGAGAGATTTAATATACCTCCAGCGAGGGAAATAGAACGAAATTGGAGTTTAAGAAAAGCGATTTTGGAATACATTAAGACTTTAAAATATATAATATTAGAATTTGAAATAAAATTAAGTGAGATTATATATATATATTCGTTACAAATATTACAGGATATACATACAGACAGACAGTTTTTCCAGTGACGGATCTTCTATAAAATTTGATACATATCTACAATTTTGGTGTAAAAACCCAAACAAAATATAAATTTTCCACCTCGCTCCATTTTTGAGTTGTCACGCGTGCACACAATTGCCAGATTTTTTTTCTTAACTCGGAGGGGTTTCAAATATGGTGATTCACGACAATCTTGAGGTCGAATTTCTTGACGATTACAATACTTTTTCTCCTTAGATTTCGTATAAGAAAAACTAAAGTTAATGAACTAAGGTAAAGTCAAGAACTTTAATTATTGTTAGTTTTTTTAATTTTCACTTGTGCAGCAAATGATACAGGAAAGATATACATATAATTATTCACATTTTTGCATCTTATAACATTCATGTTGTGAATATGAGCGAACTCAGTTAAGCTAAAGCAACATTTTAGAAGTATTTTTTTATAATATCGATTGTAGCTAACTGCGTTGTCGCGGCACCAGCTGCATATATTTATTGCACCTGGTAGTATATAACTTTCTTTTCATTTCCAAAACGCAGTAACTCTAACGTAAACATCAAGTTCTTATAAAATAGTTTGGTTTGCAAATTTATCCGCTATTATTGTCCGTTGTTGACCTTAAATATTAACGGAACAAGGTGCATTAGTGTCAGCAGGCAACAACTGATGATTAGCACGTGGCCAATAATGCGTTTTTATTCTTTCGTATTATGAAAAAGTGTGCTGAGTCCACGATTCCGCTGAGTCAACGCACGCACGAGTTGCTTAAATTACGAAACGCAATACAATGTCCGAATCAAACTTTGCGTCGAAGTAGTTGGTGTTCGAAAACACAAAGAGGCAGAAAGGTACACATACAACTGGTGACATGTTTAACTGGAAAGTCACCGAAAATAAAGTTGGCTGTTAATTCCAACATAGAAACCGTTACTAGGGGAGCAGGTGGTCAAAAATGAACTTTATTTTCACTGTAACTGCGGAATTCTGGAGAAAACTTCCTGCTTAAAAATCATGAGAGTAATTTTACAAATCTTCAAAACAAATCATATAAAACATAAAAGACATACATAATTCTTGGAAATTTGAAAAGAATTTTATTTGCTTTATATTTACTTTATTATATAGCATAGTTAAAATTCGACTGATTCTTAACGGTTATTAGACTAGAATAAAATTATTTTTGTCTAAATTGAAGTTATTAGTAAATATATCCAGAAGTATAAATATAATTATCACTCATGTTGTAGAAATGTTTCTATAGATGAAATATTGTTATTTACATGCATATATTACATGCTAAATCCACATTTATTTTACAGATTTATCTCATCAAGAAACGAAACCCCAGTTAATGCAATGTAACTCGACTAATTTGAAGCTGGTATGACAAAATTTCAATTAAGAAAAACTGGGTAAATTCAATTTAAATGAAAAATAACAATTTCAATATTTAAAAGTTCTAATAAATAATGCATATTTCATAATTAAGCAGCAATTAATTTTTATAAATAAAATAGTAATAATTATAATTACAAAAATCGAATAATTAAAAAAAAATAATATCAATAAATAAGTAAGTAATTTTAATCAAGAAACAATATAAAGCACTTTGAATAAAAAATTGTGTCATAAAACTTCAAAATAAACAACGCTATTCACATATAACATGTTTCAAAATTTTTTTTTTAAATGAGAAGTTTATTATGCTTTCTTTGATTCAATACATTATACAGCATTTAAGTCAACGAAGTACTGAAGGCCCTTAACACATTGACTGCCGATCCCGGGCCAGCGCGTGATGTAGCGTCATCGCTAAAGAGCCGATAACGTTCTAACGCGGGAAAACCTACGTTTCAATACTTATTCCCTGGTTACGCTTTGGGTATATATGCTGGTATTGGCGAGGAATAAAGGTTAGAAACCAGTTGTAAATGTAAGTGGTTTCTAAGCTTCTACTTTCTGAAAATATAACATGACTTGTTTATTTCTTATAGTAAGTTATTCGGCATATAGTTGCAACCTACTCCTGTGCCATCGCATTATCTATCAACACAGCTTCACATGATCGACAGTCAATGTGTTAAAGAGTATTGTTGCAAAAATCTTCCGGTGGGAGTACGGTGAATGTATAAGGTGTGTCCAAAGGAAAAGGAGACCTTAGCTGTTTCGGCGTTGTATGAAATCCCCGTGAGTTAATGTGCTAGCCGATAGATGGCGTAGTGGTATTCCCAGTTGCACCTGCGTAGTTAACGGCTTCAATATTCTAATTTCTGGAGAGTTGTTTACGTAGTTCGTTGCATGATGGATTCCTCCAGATCAGCACAAAGAGCAGTTATCCAATTTCTTCGCGCAGAAGAGGAGAATGCCTCACAACTTTATCGTAGGATGAATGAGGTCACCATATTCAGGTGGTGTCAGCGTTATGATGCGGGACACGTAGACATCAAGGACTTGCCTGGCCCTGGGCAGGCGCACGTTGTGACCAACAGTGCCACGATTTCGGCTGTGGATGAGCTCATATGGAAGTATCGTCGGATCACCACACGTGAAATTGGTGTTGAACTGTCGATAAGCAAAGGAACTGTGCATCACATAATCCACACAAAGCCTGGTTATGGCAAATTTGCGCACAGTGGGTGCCCAAGCATCCGTCAGAGAATCAGAAGACGGCTAGAATAGGTGTTTGTCTGACCCAGCAGTTTCTACACCGAAGCCATCCACTCCCTTCTTACTCGTTACTCGTCTTCTTAGCAATGTCAATGGCAATTATTTATAGCTGT
>BGPR01008514.1:0-14612 GCA_013235015.1 Araneus ventricosus | reverse complement strand
ATTCCGAAATAAAGCGCAGTGTAGTCAGTTGGTAACAAGCTGTTTTTTAGCCATAAACCATACTTAAAATATAATAGGATTTTTAAAGTATTTTTTTCCTATGTTTTATTCAAGAAATGAAAGTCAAAATACATTTTGAAATCAATTTTTAAAAAATCACGTTTTTAAGGGTTAAAGTTATTTTGGACGTACGTCGTAATTTTGAACTATGGTGAGACGGCAACGAAAATTCCTACACTGACATTCTCTCTCCAAACTACCATCCATACAGCAGAAAGAAGTTTGTCCCCTACACGCTTTTGGTGCAATCAGGTATCACACATGCGGCCTTCCAGTAGGTAAGCCAAGACTCTTCCATCAGGTCATTGCAGAGCAAGTTGGAAGAAAGTATGTCTGAAAATGTTCATTATGAAGGCAAAGTTGTAAAAAAAATATTTACGCTATTAATTAAATTTATTTGTTACAAAATGCGAATAAGATTATCATAATTAAAATCAGAGTTCCTGTAATGAATATGCTATCCTCTAATTTGGAAGTATAAAACTTCCTTTTTCGTTTGCATGTTTTACTGTGAACAAAAAGGTACACGAAATAGTTATATAAAAGTTTTGGATTGCAATTAACTAAATTTATTTTGTATTCCTTTTTGGAAATTATAAGAAAAAACAGGCAACTATTTTTCAATAGTAAAGAAGAAAAAAGTGTGCTCTTTCTTACGGATTTGAAATATCCTTCAGAAAATTTCAGAGAATTTGAATATTGATAGAAATCGGAAAGTAGCGTGTTATGAACAAAAAGCAATAACTTATATAAATGCGCTAGAAAAAAATTGCTTCTGTAACTGTTCGAATATTTTATCTGATTCTGGAAAAGTATCAAATACTATTAAGAAAAAACTCGTTTTATATTCAAAAAAGAAAGATGAAAAATTTTGCTTTTCCTTTCCTGCTTTGAAATATTCTTCAGAAAATTTCAGAGAATTTGAATATTGATAGAAATCGGAAAGTAGCGTGTTATGAACAAAAAGCAATAACTTATATAAATGCGCTAGAAAAAAATTGCTTCTGTAACTGTTCGAATATTTTATCTGATTCTGGAAACGTATCAAATGTTGTTTAAGAAAAAACTCGTTTTAAATTCAAAAATTCAAAGCAAGTATTTCCCTTTAATGTGTATAAGATGACTTTTTTATGATAATATTTCGAAACAATGCGCATTAGAGTTTTCACAAAGGAAATGTTTAACAGCACTTAGTGAAATGTGACACACTTGGAAGTACGCTGTGGATTTGGTTTTAGTTGAAAAGCCATTCAATAATTCATAGACCTTGATGAGGTATTGCATTGTTAACGAGTTTTATATAAAGAAAATGCCTTATAGTATGAAAAGTGGCAAATTTTGTGTGTGCCGAAATGTTTAATGCAAATACTATGAAAATTCTGTGGTAGGTCCTTGAGACACGCATATATCGTGCGAGTTTTAATTAAGCTACAACTTTGAACCGAAAGTTTTTAAAAACTTCTTTACTGTTTATTTTTCAAGTTAAAATTCATTATTGTAATTCAGCCCGTTTATAGCTCAGTTTATCATGAATCACTAAACACCACAGGAAAAGTTATTTGAATAACTCCACTGAAATGAATTATAATTACTGATTTATTTTTCGCATTGCGAAAACCGAGATTGCATCACCACACAGTAAGAATGGGAAAAACCTACCGGTTTAAACCGAAAACCGTTTTTTTTCTGTTTCGGTTATTTTTTTGTCCCGGTTTTAACCGGTTATTTTTTTAAAATCCAATAACCGAGTAAGAAAAAACCGAGTTGAAAGATAGGCTCGATTTTAGGTTCGACTAGACTAAAACTTACCAAGTTATAAAGCTTTGAATGACATCATCTCGGGCCAATCAACGACAACCATTTCCTCGAGACGTCTGTTGGTTGGCGGATTACTAAAAGAGTCTTTATGAACAGATAAATATTGGCCAATGGATTGATTTCTTGCAAAAACAATACTAATAAAAAATTTGTCTGCAACCGGCGTCTATTTCTTTTATCCAAAAAATATTTATCTTTAGTCGGAAGTTCTGTGGCTTCCGAAAGATTAGTATCTACGTCGAATGATGTTGTTTCCGATGAGAGGTGTCGACGCAAGGATCAACACATTGCTGAAAGAGTGTTTATGAGCTGATTAGACGATAAATATTGGCCAGTGAAGTGATTTCTTGTTAAAACAATGTTAATAAAAAATGTTGCCTATAATACTTACTTATTGTAATAATTACTCATTTATTAATATTACATATTGTATTAAGCCGACCAGGGGCCTTCAAAAGCATTTTTTGAAATTTTCAACTAATCAGTTTGAAATTTTCAGGCATAAATAAGAACACTATGTAAGAAAACACACAAAATTTCACTGCAATAAATTCATTTATTTCTGAGTTATGGGTATAAATGTAGTTTTTAATAACAATTAATGGCCTTGACGGTAAATGTTCCAGGCGCTTCAAATTTTGTTCAGATTTCATGATATTCTGCATAAGTATAAAAACATATATCGAGAAGAATTTTTGGCACTCATATTAAAGTTATTTTGCTGTTAAACCTTAAATACTTTCTTCTATATCAAATATTGGGCATATTTCGTTCAGAAATCCATAGTTCCGAGTTATTATGTGGATTCATTTCGAGTTGCTTACTGAATCATAAAAAATTAATCTCAATTTTTGTTTGAAAAGGGTTCGAGTAAAAAATAAAAAAATAGAATGATTTTGGAGCGCCTCGAATATTTTATCATAAACGCCATTAATTGTTATTAAAAATTGCATTTATATCCATAACTCAGAAATAAATGAATATATTGCAGTGAAATTTTGTGAGTTATCTTATATAGTGCTGTTATTAGTGCCTGAAAAATTTCAAATTGATTAGTTAAAAAATTAAAAAAATGATTTTGAGCCTTAATCACTTATCTAGAATCATTTCTTATTACATTAATTACTTATTGTATTAATACTTACTTACTGTATATTATTATGAATAAAAAATATTGTCAAAAAACGTTGTTTATTTTTTAAAAACCAGAAAACCGGTTATTTTTGCAATAACCGCCATTCCTACCACACAGAGCGGCTTCTCGAAGAACACTGAATAATTACACGCTTTTTTCACAGATGGCGCTTCTGGCGTCAACAATAATTATTATGGACTCTAGAAATAAATTTTTCTTCATTTCACTGGTAGTGTCACCTCTAGTATGACATCAAACTTTTAAGAAATTAATCGGATAACGGAGAATTAAATTCTGAAAATATTAAGAAAGTGCATTGCTAACGAGAATACACAGTTGTAGAAAATTTCATAACTCCGTCACATGAGTAGGAAATCGATTGCAAAATTCCATCTTAACAAATATGAAAAAAGTCAAAATAAATCAAAAGTGAATAATGAGCTCACAGTCGCACATTTTTTAAAAAATTTTGTAAGTTTCAGTAAATCTAATTCGAAAACATTTTTTAAATAATGAGCCAATTTCAGTTTTTGTATATAATTTTGATTTGAAGTACGCAAAATCAGCAGTATTGCGTGTTTAGTTCAAACTTTCCGAGATTCAAATGAAATGAAAAGTTTAATTTTTTCCCATTAAGAATGGGAGATCTTCTGGGGAATATGACAGGCTCATAATGGAACGCACAACAACTCAACTTAACCAGAGAGTTCTACCATGAAAAGTTCATTTTACATGCAACTCAAAAGTTTAGCATAAATGTTTATTCAGAAGGATAAATGCTTCATTCCAGTTCTGAAACGAAAGAAAAATTTTCAATCCAGCTAGTTGCGGATGTTTATATTTTTGCTTTCAGCTTGGAAAGTTTTAGTTTGTCATAACTTCTCCCAACAATTCAAAACAAGCCGATCCATCATAATCATGTTGGACTAATTTAATACTGCAATCTGTTATTGTAAACACGAGAATCCATCATTTCTTTGTAATGATTTTTTTCTCATTTCCAGAGATTAAATTGGAAAAAAATATGCTCTTTAAAATACTTGGTGAACTTCAAATATATATATGAAAACTCGTTATTTCGTACTAGTTAGGTTTTATTTTTGTATTCGGATATAATGAAATTATATTTCAACAACAGTCTGCATATATTTAACTATTTTGAATTAGTTAAGTTTTATATTTATATTTAAAGACCATGAAATTAGATTTCAGAAACAGTCCTTATGTACTTTACATTAAATCCAGTTTCTTTACTATGGATGTGGATGAAAAAGTTAAATTTTTAGAGATTTGCACACAAAACAGTTCAGATAAATCACTAGAAAATCGTAGCATTATTTACAAAACTCGCCGTTCTTGATATTCATACAGCACAAATAGAAACGCATGAGTATTTCACCAAAGGATTCTGTAAATCACAATTTTTGTGATAGTATCAAGCAGATAATGGAGCATATAATTAACGTTATGATTTATGAATTTCTTCGTAAAGATTCTTTTAAGTGTCACTCCACACTCAAAAGAAAGAAAAATAAAATTTAAAAACCAAGATTTTTAAAGAAGCTTTCAACAGAGTGTTTTTGGCTAGAAAACACTTTTAATGGATAGAAATACTCCAAGCAAATGGGACATTTAATCATTTATAATATAATTTAATTTTTAATGAATATTTTGGAGTTTTCTTTCTTCTAATATGAATTGTTGCTTCATTTCCGTATCGCATAGTTTTTAGCGTCTCACATTTTATGAATTTGCTTAGACCAACAAAGGGGGCTAAGGTGGCCTAGTAGTAAGGTCTCGGCTTCTGTATCCGTCATCTATATAGGCCCATTGCGCGTTAAATCACACGTAACAAAAGGTCCTCCCGCTGGTACGGAAGTTTGGAAAGGTAGGTGCCAGCTCAAATTAGTCCTCGTCATCTGACCGTGGTTCAAAATTCCGAGGTCCGTCCCAACATAGTCTTCGTGTTGCTTCCAAACGGATTACATTAATATAACTAAATTATATTGCCTACATTAATATAGCTAAACATGGCATTAATATTGCTAAACACTTTATAAACTACATTGCTACTACGCATACACTATGTTGCTAAACAAAATAACTAAAACTTAGACCAACATATTAAAGAAAAAATTCTATTTATTTTGTAAATTAATAAAAGCTCATTTAAAAAAACATTTTTATCATTTTCTACTTAATATTTCTAATACATTACACAATTCATCATTATAAATATTAAAGATTCTCAAAATCAATTTTTCTCAAATTCACCACCAGATGACACCACTCATAAGGAATAAAAAATTGACTAGAATTTATCGATTAATTGATAATTAAATTCTGAAAATGATAAGATATAGTTTTATCATTGAGGACGCATAACCGTACTCAATTTCAAAACTCTAGTTCTTCAAGAAGTGTGTAAAAACTGACTCCAAAATTCCATTTTTAAAAACATATTAGAAGTCAAGTTTTAAAAAAAGCGCATAAAAATCAAGTGTTCTGCTAGTGACCTTCTCTTAAACTTCCTCATTACAATGTCTCTGATAACAAGTGGTCAAAAATCTTAGTGTTACGAACATGTAATGTCGCTTTCCCACAATATAGTCTTATGGTTGGAAAGAGACATTTACAGAGCTTCTTATTACTCATCGAGGAATGGCAGCCAACGACCCCCGACCTTGGCGACAAAATGAAGGACCTCAAAATTGCTGGATTTTTCTCGATATCTATATTAGGAGCGGAGATATATAGAATTTATTAGATGATTTTATGTGACGTCACATCTGTCAGGAAAAGTATAAAAACCCGCGAGTTGATGAGATGAGACAATCGTCTTTGAATGTCTTAGGAGTTCGAAGAATCTCTTTGGAGACTTGTTCGCTTTGCGAGTTGGTCAGCTGTTAGACGCTGGGCACTATTGTTCGTGTTATTACTGTTATGGTTTGTGATTTGCTGTCCGCTGGAGTTGTAAATTTCTGCAAGTGCTGTCTTTTCCTGCTACCTATACTTCGTGTTTTCCGGAATATTCGAGAATGAAGTGTCATTCTCCGTTATCCTGCTTGTTGGACTGTTTTCTCCGTACACACACAGGACAATTTTCGTAACAATATTTTCTATGTTTGACACAACCAAACCCTCTCGATTAACGAGTGGCGATTCGTTATCACCAACAACTATGCAGCGTGCCGGTGTGTGTTTTCCAATTGACTCTATCGATACGGAAACGTCCCAAACGTCTCTTCAAGGGAAAGACGATGGCCGTCCGAAACGTCCGAATGTCACTGCGAAATTTCCATCTCCTTTCGTTAAGTGTGATTGATTTCTCATTCGCGGCGCGTGCTTTCTTCGTTAGTGTGGCTCGCTCAGATGGGTTGGGGGAAAAGGGGGGTTTCTCAGAATTCGGACAGTGTCAACTATCGTTGTAGTTTTTGAGGGGGAAGTGAATTTCCCTTATCATTGAAAGAGGAACTCGGGCATTCTCGTATTTTGAGGTGCCTCTATTCCAATGGTCTTAGGAATCAGATGGTTAAAGCAGAAGTTAATGCAGATCACCAGAAGATACTTCTATTTTCACTCTTGTTGCAATCTACTATAAAAGAGTTTATAGATTGCACTCATGTATATTCAATATCTGCATCTATTCTTGTTATGCGTATATGGTATAAATAAATGTTCTTTTTAAGCAAGTAATTAGTGTGTGTAAATGGCTTTATGGGTCATCGTGCCTTAATACTAATCTTTATATTCATCCAGTAATTGCATTTAGTCATTCCACAGTAGAGGATCCTTCAGATATCGAATTGTGAATTGGATAGCAACTGTGGCATAGCTACTTAGCCCCAAGCGACAGTGAACTCTCTGAACATGCAACTTCTTACAGTGATGACCCTAGACTTTCTGAACACGCAACTTATTACAGTGGTGACCCTGGACTTTTTGAACAAGCAACTTCTTACAGTGGTGACCCTAGACATTCTGAACATGCAAGTTCGTACTGTAGTGACCCGGACGTGATTTGAAGCCACAGCCTACTGATCTATCAATAGAAATCCTCTAAAAGTAATCAAGACATCGTTGCGCCGCAAACGATAGGAAAAATTCACATATATGTGATCAACTCAAAACATAGTTTTCTGAAAAATGCATGTCAATGTGCCTCGTGACATAGTCTCGGCTGCTCGAACGGAGGGTTCCCGTTAGAATCCCTATTCCACCAATGATCTGACGTGCAAGTATGCCTGGTGCATTTCACATCTGTTGATACTCTAAGAACATTAGAAGAGCCAGAAGACTGATAAACAGCTAAACATCCCAAGGCTAACTGCCCCACCACACTGACATGTATCCTGAGCGAAACTGAATGGCCGATGTATCATCATTATGTAATTTCAACAATGCAAATTTGAAGTACTTCTCTCTCTTTTCTTCTTCTAATTATTTTTTCCTAGTTGCTAAACAACAGTAAACTATTATGATTTTGTTCATTAATAAGACATTTCCAAGTTTGTTAAGTAACTGCATTTGCAATGCCACTTTTTTCCAGCAGTATTAACGGAGGATAAGAATTCTGAGTTAGCCCACAGCACCATCGCCATCGTCTTAAAGTCTCCTTCGTATCATCTGACCACTGCTCAAAATTACCAAGTCTGCCGCAAAGTAGCCCTCTTATAGCTTCAAAAAGGGACGTTAATCGAGCTAAAGATAAAAATACATATTAAATTCTGAGAAGAAAATTCAAAGAGCTTGTGTCCTCCAAAGTGTCCCTAAAAATATAAATAAATTAAAAACTTGAAAATTAGAATTTTTTTAGATTAAGAATTTTAAAATTTTATAAAATTTGATTGGAAATATAAGTGGTGAGAAGACTTCTGAAATTTTCACGTTTCGTTTTCCTTTCTTTGTCCTATAAGGTTTAGCAAAGAATAGGAAAGTCAGAATTCTCTTACAAATGAAAACAAAATAAACCTGAACAATTTTTCTTTGTTATTTAATGTATTAATTACTTAAGTTAAAATCTGAACTTCTTTGTTTTAGCACTTAATGTGAGAAAAATATAAATAAATTAAAAACTTTCTAATTAGATCAAATTAGAATTTTTTTAGATTAAGAATTTTAAAATTTTACGAAATTTGATTGGAAATAAAAGTGGTGAGAAGACTTCCTTTTAACTATTCTCATTCACTGAAATAATAATCAAAATCTTTCATGAAATTTTCACGTTTCGTTTTCCTTTCTTTGTCCTATAAGGTTTAGCAAAGAATAGGAAAGTCAGAATTCTCATACAAATGAAAACAAAACAAACCTGAACAATTTTTTTTGTTATTTATTGTCTTAATATGTTTAGTTCAAAGCTGCGCTTCTTTTTTAATACTTAATGTGAGAAAAATATAAATAAATTAAAAACTTTCTAATTAGATCAAATTAGAATTTTTTTAGATTAAGAATTTTAAAATTTTATGAAATCTGATTGGAAATATAAGTGTTGAGAAGACTTCCTTTTAACTATTCTCATTCACTGAAATAATAATCAAAATCTTTCCTGAAATTTTCACGTTCCATTTTCTTTCCTTTGTCCTATAAGGTTTAACAAAGAGCAGGAAAGTCAGAATTCTCTTACAAATGAAAACAAAATAAACCTGAACAATTTTTCTTTGTTATCTAATGTCTTAATATTTTTAGTTAAAAGCTGCGCTTCTTTTTTAAACTTTTTTAACACTTAATATGAGAAAAGTTCAGGGATTAAAGCATTTTCTTTAGCAGTAAAAATTCACTTTAATTGCACTATTCGGTCTCCGAAGCATTTTAAATGAAATTTACGTAAAAAATTTATACTCTCTAGAGAATGAAATTGGTTTCTTAATCTTATTGACTGCATAATGCATTTAGTACTGGATTTTTTATACTTTGTCTCAAACAAAAGCTTTGGTAGCTTTATTTCATGTTTTCTTATTATATTAGCAAATTAATTTACAGGCCTCATTTGAATAAAGGAAGTAAAAGCTGAAATCCAGACCTCTTTCATTTTTATAAACTCTTCCCATAGGATCAAATTACTTCCGCATTTAGCTAAAGTCCTTATGGATATTTGAAATAAAGCGTAGATGAATTGATAGTTTATTTTTTGAGATTAAATGTGCAATTAAGTTTTTTACAGCTTGTTACAATCATTTGTTTGTTTGTTTCATTTCCTAGAAAAATACCTTATTGTTATTCGTCATGGTAAGATTTTTAAACTATGAATTCTCTTACACATTTGGGACATGAAACTTAAATTTCTTAGGCAGGTCTTATCCTTTGTAAAGAACAGTGTTCTTCAATTCCCTTCGAAATATAACATAAATAAATTGATGTTGTCTAGCGATTTAAAATAAATTTTCGTTATTATTTTCATTTGTATCTTTTAAATATTGTTAGAAAGTATTGCTGCAGAAATTTAAAAACTTTTTAATTAAATTTCTTACAGCTTACCACAATCACTTTGTAATCCCGAATGTTTCATTTCCTGGAAAAAAACCTTTTTGTTATTCGTCATGTTAACATTTTTAAACCATGCATTCTCTTATACTTTTGGGACATGAAACTTAAATTTCTTTGACACGTCTTAATCCTTTGTAAAGAACAATGTTTAAATCTTCAAAATTCCCTTCGAAATATAACTTAGATAAATTGTTGTCTAGTGATTTAAAATATATTTTTGTTATTATTTTCGTATTTTTATTTAAATCTTTTAAATATTGTTAGAAAGTATTGCTGCAGAGATTTAAAAACTTTTTAATTAAGTTTCTTACAACTTAAACAACTTGCTACTATCACTTGGTAGTCCCGAATGTTTCATTTCCCGGAAAAAATACCTTAGTGTTATTCGTCATGTTAACAGTTTTAAACTATGAATTCTCTTATGCATTTGGGATATGAAACTTAAATTTCTTAGGCATGTCTTAATCCTTTGTAAAGAACAGTGTTTAAATTCTTCGATTCCCTTCGAAATATAACTTAAATAAATTGATGTTGTCTAGCGATTTAAAATATATTTTCGTTATTATTTTCATTTGTAACTTTTAAATATTGCTAGAAAGTATTACTGCAGAAATTTAAAAACTTTTTAATTAAGTTTCTTACAGCTTTCTACAATCACTTTGTTGTCCCGAATGTTTCGTTTCCTGGAAAAAATACCTTAGTGTTATTCGTCATGTTAACAGTTTTAAACTATGAATTCTCTTATGCATTTGGGATATGAAACTTAAATATCTTTGGCACGTCTTAATCCTTTGTAAATAACAACGTTTAAATCTTCGATTCCCTTCGAAATATAACGTAGATAAATTGATGTTGTCTAGTGATTAAAATATATTTTGTTATCAATTCGGCATTTTTATTTGAATTTTTTAAATATTATTAGAAAGTATTGCTGCAGAGATTTAAAAACTTTTTAATTAAGTTTCTTACAGCTTGTTACAATCACTTTGTAGTCCCGAATGTTTCGTTTCCTGGAAAAATACCTTATTTTTATTCGTCATGTTAACATTTTTAAACCATGAATTCTCTTATACTTTTGGGACTTGAAACTTAAATATCTTTGGCACGTCTTAATCCTTTGTAAATAACAACGTTTAAATCTTCGATTCCCTTCGAAATATAACTTAAAT
Organism: Araneus ventricosus; assembly: GCA_013235015.1. Lineage (NCBI taxonomy): Eukaryota > Metazoa > Arthropoda > Arachnida > Araneae > Araneidae > Araneus > Araneus ventricosus. The sequence goes on along the minus strand of BGPR01008514.1, from coordinate 3,947 downwards.
AAATTGATGTTGTCTAGCGATTTAAAATATATTTTCGTTATTATTTTCATTTGTAACTTTTAAATATTGTTAGAAAGTATTGCTGCAGAGATTTATAAAAACTTTTTAATTAAGTTTCTTACAGCTTGTTACAATCACTTTGTAGTCCCGAATTAATTAAGTTTCTTACAGCTTGTTACAATCACTTTGTAGTCCCGAATATTTCGTTTTCTGTAAAAATACCTTATTGTTATTCGTCATGTTAATATTTTTAAACCATGAATTCTTTTATACTTTTGGGACATGAAACTTAAATTTCTTAGGCAAGTCTCAATCCTTTGTAAATAACAGTGTTTAAATCTTCATTCCCTTCGAAATATAACATAGATAAATTGATGTTATCTAGCGATTTAAAATATATTTTGTTATCATTTCCGTATTTTTATTTGTATCTTTTAGATATTGTTAGAAAGTATTGCTGCAGAAATTTAAAAACTTCTTCACTTTGCCAATATTTGCTATTTGATTTATGAATGGTGCAGAATGTCAATGAACTCATCTAAGAAGCTTACAAATCCTAAAATATTTTAATAACTGTATTTATAACATATTTTGGATGGGAATAGATTGCATTCAGTTGGAAAGATGGAATTACGACTAAAGCAAAGGTCAGAAAACTAACATTCCTTTAAGATTTCTTTCATATTTCAAACGATTTACAGAAAATTAATAATTGAACCGTGAAATTCCACCAACATTTATTTCATTACGTCAACAATCCAGAAAAAAATTATTTTATTGCCTTAAAGAGACAAAGATCTTACAAATTCATTAGGAATCTTGACATTTATGAACGAACAGAAAATTAATATTTCGGTTTGCATTTTTCAGAATAAATCAAATATTTTTCGTAGAATTTCAATTATTTTACAATCAAATCTAACCAAATTACTAATTTTTATTCCATGAAACCTTCTTGGAAAGCCATAAAGAATTCCATTAAAACCCAGGCAATTCACATTAGCACAGCCTCTTGACACATGACACGACTAAGCAACCATAAATAAATATCAAAACTCAATCCACAGGCCAAAGTCAAGCAAGAGTTGATCTCAATGGCCCTTGACAGTCCCCACAGTATACCCAACCCCTCTCCCGAGTTGACATCTCGTTTAAATGCCTCTTTAGCGAAGTCGAGTTACTTGAAGTGTTAAGAAACCTCGCATAGATGTAACCTATTTTTAAAAGGTTTCGCGGTTTCCAAACGAAACCTCATTGCGCAGTTTTAATGAGATCCAATTCGATTGAAAGGTTCCAGCCTGAGGTTGGCTGGTGCAACTCATTTCCTCCAGCAGGCGTCTCGCTTACCACTTCTCTTAGATTTCGAATGAATCGCTCTTCCTTAAGAAAAATATTTTGGTTTCAGTGGAGTGGTTTTGAAGTTTGTTAGATTATATTTTCGGCATCGCCATTGGTTTTGGAATTGTGAAGAGTGTTAAAAATGGAATTTCTTTTTGAAAGTAGGAAGTTTCGCTGGGAAGCCTTTGATTTGTTTCGAAATAATTTTAACAGTTAGAGTGAATTGAATCCCGGGGTTTTGCAAGAGTTAATGATTTATATTATAATCATGAATTTATGATTGTATTAAATTTAATGGCTATATTGAAAATGATATCCAGGCTTTGTCTTTTCAACGTCAATAAGCTATTTACATAGATAAAAAAATAAATGTGTTCTTATATTTCGAGTTTTCTAGTCATTTAATAGACAATTATCTGTTAAGCTAGCTGTAATATAAAATTTTTGGCAAATTAACGAAAATTTAATCTCAAAGTTATTTTCTTAACACTTTTATTTAAATTGAATGCCTACATTCACGTTAATACATTCATTCCACTTTATATTGTTACAAAAATCGTTCTGTGGGTGTTTGGTGTAAACAGTCCAACTCGCAGGATATTGGAGAATGAAGGTTTATTCACAAATATGCAGGAAAACACGTAGCACAGGTAACAGGAAAAAATAGATCTTGCACAGATTAGCAACGTAAACAGACAACAATTCACAGATAGTAACAGTTCAGCACTTTGAGAGATTTAGCAACACAAACAGTCAGCAAATCACTAGTAATGACAGTAACAGCACTTTCAATATCGCTCAGCTCACCGGCTTTCCAGTACTGCAGACGAAACTCTAAAGTTGTTCCAGTCGATAAACTTCACTCAATACCGCTCGGCGTCTAACAGCTTACTAACTCGTACAGCGGATATAACTCCAAAGAGAGATTCCAAAGACGTTCACACTCCAAGGCGATCCCAGTCGATCAACACGTTCAAAGTCGATCAGTATTTACTCACTCCTTGATCCAAGCGCACTCCTTATATAGTCTTCCCCGGCTGGCTGTGACGTTACATGGAATCATCTAGTACATTCAAACGTATCTCCTCTCCTAATAGAGATATCGAGAATATTCCAGCACATTTGAGATCCCATATTTCGTCGCCAAAGTCGCCGAATTTGTCGACAGATCGCCAAGGTTGAGGGTCCAGGCCTGGCTGCTGCAAGTCAACCCATACTTACCCCTGTAAAACTCTCTTCCCAACCATAAGACTCACATTGCTGGGAAGCGACTTTTCATGTTTGTAACAATACGTTTGCAAATACGGACTTTCGTAATCGATTTTCCGTTCACATCCTGAGATGTTAGAGATTCCAAATTATGTACACTTGCGTATTCACGATGACAATACACTATTTTAATAAACCCTGAAACCAATGACCAATTAATTGATCGATTAATTTTCATTAAATTTTTATTCCGTCCCAATGGAATAAAAATGGTTTGCGCCACCTGGTGGTGAATTTGCCAAAAAATGATTTTAAGATTCCGTAATATTTATAATAATGAATTATAAATTATATACTAAAAAGCCCAAACTAAATAAAATACAGATAATTTCTTCTTTTTAAGTACACTAATAAAATTGCGTTTTAAAAGAACTGTTTTTATTAAATTTATTCAATTAGAAAGTGAACTCGTTAAAAAATTGCAGGTAGTTTGGCCATTTTAAATTAAATTATTAATGGTAGCGTACTCAAGTACTGTCTTATTGAATCTCTTTTATTTGAACGGCACGCTTTAACATACTCTTACCTGTTATACAATAACAAAAGAGAATCACATACATATTTACATGAAATAATACTTTCGTAGGGAATAAAATGATCTTCTCAAGTCACACTTTTTACGCTAACGTCGCCATGTTGAGATGTTACGACATTCACTTTTATTGTAACCCAAAAGTTTTTTCTCTAGAATCGTAATGGCCTCCGATTTTAAAAATTAGTATAGCATCACTTTCTGACAGTAACAATTAACAAAATTTAACAAAGATATTAACTATAAATTTATTAAATACAAATTAATCAAAATTCTTTGTATTATCTATTTATTTTGTATTTATCTCTTTCTGACCTCATCTAGATGACTCTTTATGATATTATTGTAACCGTCATTTCAAAAGGAAAAGCTTTACCTGATATTTCTTTTTCTACAAGAAATTGATTTAAACAATATTCTAAGGAATTACAGCACCAGAGGATGTAGGTGGCGCTGTACCAATGACGAATCCAGGATTTGGGTCTGGGGGGGTTACGCTCATAAAAATTTTGTATAGTAAAGACGAATGTCAAACCTCATGCTTATGTAAACCAAAACACTTTAACTTTACAGACTGTACTCACCTGACAATGAGAATCATAAAGAACACTACAATAGTTTCGATAATTTAATAAAAAATACAATGAAATAACTAGCAAAAAAATGTTTTCGACCGCGTCAACGCTACAAGTGGAATGACTAGAAAAGTAGAAAATTTTCGAGCCTGTCAAGCCAGAAAGCATTGTTTTCACGATTTTATTATTTTTTTAAAATGAAAATTAAGAAAAAACAGCTGTAGTGATTTTAA
>BGPR01008513.1:40587-63164 GCA_013235015.1 Araneus ventricosus | reverse complement strand
TTTCTTCTCCATTTATAATTTTTATTGTATTTTCAATTACTTATGTTTGACAAAGTTGTTCGGGGGGCAGTGTAGAATGCGGGGCCTTGTGGGCTCCGTGGGGGGGTTGTTTGCTTAATCCGCCTTGCACCCATCCAAACTGGTGTGATAACCTAGGTTATAGGAACCGGGGGTGCAGGCGGCGTTCTGTCTGAGAAGACAACTTGAAGGTATAGTGACTTTTCCGTACATATACGTTTCCGTACAAGTCATAAAACTGTCCATCAACGCTCTTTTGACAGGCGGTTTTGCAACTGATAAGAACAAGTTTCGGTAGTGGTTGCAACACTTCAAACATTATCTTCAATCGTGATATTTGGCGAAATTGGATATTCGAAAATCATGGGATGATGTTTCTTCTCGTATATAATATTAGCTGGATGCTAGGAGTTGCTCGGTCTTTTTAGGAACAAAACTTTACTGGTGACTGGAAACGGAACTCTATGTTATATAAAAACATGCTATTTATATAAGACTGAAAAATATGAATTTAATCGAAAGTGAAATGTATGCCAAAATGCTTTACCTTTTTCAAAGTGTTATTTGAAATAAAGCATTTTATATTAAGTATTTTGGCCTAAATATCTGCGCATGGTCAAATTTAAGAGTAAAAATTTATAGTTGGATAATATTGTAATCGAAGTAAATATTGAATGAAAGAAATTATTTTTAGTTTGGAAATTCGTGAAAAACTAAATAAAATATCTTGAAAAATAAACTACATTTCCCCAAAACAATTATTTTTAAAAAAAATATTTAATTAAGATGGCAGTATTTTTCTAAATATTGAATTTTGTAAACAATAAAAGTTTTTTTTTCTAAGTCGAAATGTCTAAAAGGAAAGAAACCCGAATTATAACAACTGCGACTTATTAAATGGTACAATGGAATGGAATGAGTAACAAGCGAGAGAAATATATAAATATTTCACATATTTAATCATTTGCTGCAATGAAGTCAGTGAAAGATATTAGATAAATTCCAGTTTAATTTTCTTCTAGATGCATCATTGAATGGGAAACGAAATATATTGCTGGCTCTTAAAAATACTAACCAAAAATTTGAATTGTACAATAATGCATGCACATAGTATATGTTTTTAATGAATTTAAAAAATATGTATAATAATTCAGTAAGTTTGAGAAAGGGAAAAAAGTTAAGACTTCAGAATGCAAAGAAAATACGATTTTTATTTTTACTCGATAAATCAAAATTATAGTAATTAAAAATAGAATAAACTGCATTTTTAGGTTTTTTTTTACTTTGTTTTAATATTTAGTTCGATCTTTAAGTATTTTATTCTTAAGTATTTTAAATAAAAATTTTTATATTTAAATAAAGAAATACTTTTCCTTGTTTGATGAATTTTTATAAGGTATTAGTATAGAAAATTATAGGGTAAGTTTTATAAGGCATCGTTTTTAGTGTAGTTAATATTTACGTCCTCTTTGGTTAGAAAGTAAAATCCATTTGAATATCATCTTAGCTTTCAATAATAGAAGAAGAAACAAGATTTTTAAAAAATTTTCTTAAAAATGAAAATGGTTTGAATTTCAATGCAACAAGGAAAAGTATTGTTGAAAATTATGTATAAAAATATATTCGGAAATTTATTAAAATAAGGGGAAAAAATTGGACTACTACTAACTAGAATCATTCAAAAGATAATTTTTGGAATTGCAGTTGATTCAAATATGTGTGATAATATTTACGGAAGTTATGAAGGAAAAACGCCAAAATTTTGCTTAATCTTTAATTAATTAATATTTCAAAATGCCTCTCTGTGGTGCATCTTCCCACTTTTCAGAGTATATCTGTGCGAATATTGATAGATCTAAATTTGACAGTCTGTCATGTAGAGCTCCAACAAACACACACATATGCTTTTATTATTGGTAGAGATCTTCACGCTTTCAGATTACCAAAAATTATATGAATTCATAATTAAATTATAGTTAGTTTATAGAACGAAATTAATGCTATTAAAATGATGGCCTAACTAGCTAATATTAAAGAGCATATATTTTTTTATGAAAAATATGAAGGTTTTATTTCTTGTTTCAATCTTTTATTCACATTTACTAACATGTTTTCAAATGATTTAGTTTTTCTTTTGTATTTTCATAAAAATTAAGGAGAAAACTAGGAACATTAAAAATTTCTATACCTTTAGGCTGTCCGAACATATTTCATTAATACGTTAAATAATGCATAAAAGTTCTATCAGAAATACTTAAGACACTCTAAAACATCGATCACTGTTACGACCAGAGAAACTTTCTCTTTTTTCGATATGCTCGCCAAACATACTTGCCAAGAGCCAGAAGTTCTAGCAAACCTGCACTAACCCTTACCTAACCCCTCTTGTGGGATGAACTACAGAAGATTTATTGCGCCTTAATGAGTTGTACGGAAACGTATCTGTACGCAAATGTCACACAATCAACTTGAAAACGTAATACGCTAGACTCGTGGAATTTGAAAAATTTGGTATAAAGACCGCGCAGCCCATCCTTATGGATATGAGCACGAATACTCAACAATGCAACGAGGTGGATGCATGGAATTTGGGATATTGTTTTACTAAAATTTTAGATCCGTATCAAATCTTGGGCCAAATGTTTCGGCGGGTTGACTGTCTGCTAATTTGTTGATTCGTTATTGTATGAAGGCAGTAAACAAGTGCTCCAAGCTTAATGGGTGAATTTTAGTTTATTTGTACCTGAAATGTTTCTGTGTCTAATTTTGGATTAAATTCGCAGATGGGTATATTCTATCTGTATGTATGCGAACACAATTTCTCCAACAAAACGGGCTGGATGAATGAAAATTCGGTATACGATCAAACTGTAGATCAGTATCAGATGTTGGATCCAATAAGTCAATAGGAAGATGTCCAAAACGCTTATTCCATTCCTTTAACTACAGTACGAAACTAAAGAACTCCCCGTATTGTGTAAGTACACGAGAAAGCCGAGGGCAGAACTCTCCAAGTGGCTCATTAAGTAAATTTTACCTAAACTGTCTTTTCAAAATGTTTTTGGGCATTTCACCATTATAGTCAATTCTCCTTCACAGAATCAAAATTTTCTTTGCCTTAAAATGAAAAATTTACTCCAGTCGGGTAGGCATCGTTTCTTCAACTTGCCTTAGTTTTTATTAACCGCTTCGTGTATGCCGAAACATGTCGCATCCCGTAGCCTTTATCTGACGCAACCCAGATATCGGACAGCCTTAAAACAACTTGAATTGTATCCATCCATAAACAACTTTTTTCCACATGTTTTGAAGTTCGAATCCCGACGTGCACTGAATGCATACACCAAATTTCGTTTAAATTTAAAAGAACCGAAATAGGTAACTCGGTAGAACCAGAGACATGATGAAATTCCTTGATCTCGAAATGCATCAAATTCAGCATTTCAGATGGATTAGAAAAAATGCTTCAAAATGAAGTCATGCTTGACTTAACTGAAATGCTTTGGACAAAACGTGCATCAATGTTTATTAGATGAGTGAAATTAATTAGTTGTCAATTGCAGAAATTACCAACGATGACTGCACGAACCGTAAAGGAAGTCTTTTAAACTAAACAGCTAGCGATTTTTAATTAACTTTGAAAATCGACTAAAGCGGTTAGGTTACAAACCATACGAGAAATGGTGACCTTTCTTTAAACTGCAATGAAGTTGTTTCTTTTTCCCCAGAACTCCTTTCACCTGATAATTGATCTTTCCATCAATTTTTATTTAATCTATTTCCACCATTTTTAAATATTTTAACGCAAAACTATTCGAAGGTTTTGACAATGAGTTGAGTATCGACGAGAAATCTAAAATTATGCAGTCTTGGACTTGATGTGGTCCATTGTAACTGAGGGCAGATCACGTACAATGTTTTCGGTTATTGTCTATAAATAATGAGAAAGAACTTGGGAAAAGGAAATCGTGAAGTTATCTTCAATTCAGATTGGTGATATGGAATCGGAACTTGAAATTTACGATTTCATTTAAAATTAGTCAAGTGTGCAATAAGAAACTCGGTAGGGAAAAAAACCCGATACAGTATTCGAAGTTTCTTCTTGACTTATAAACAAGTACGTGGTTTATTTCAGACATTTAAATAAATAAAAGTCACATTAAGTGTCTGTGGCATTCACAGAACTTTATTACAATTTCAACTTTTTAAGGGAATAGAAATAACATTTGAAATGATTGTTCTTTGTAATGTGAAATGGATGCATTGCGAGAGAATTGATGAAAAACATTGAAAGTAATTTCTAAACATAAGACATTGTTATTTAGACATTGAATCGTCCTATCAATCCCGTGCAGCTCAAATTGAATGAACGTGTAAGAACAAATTTGAAGTTTCGTCTTCGACTTCTGTTTAGAAGCCGATAAATTTTAGAAGTGAAATAGGAATAATTGAAGGAAATATAAAATCTTGGATTTTTCACTTCCAAACTAGTTAAATCCACTTTGTAAGCTTTAGTCGCTTGGATACCCGACTTCAAAGTTGGAGATGGTTGACTTGAACCTTTCGCTGTTGAGAAATCGACTCTTTCCGATTTCGTTATCTCTTTCAAACGTTGTTTGATTTCACTTTGCTCTTCTTTTGAGAACGGCTTGCAAAGTTCTTCTCTTTTAGAATTCGTCCTAGAACTTTAGAATCCTATTTTATAGGTTATTGCAGGATTTTATCTTCTAATCTGGATTGCAGAAAACAAGTTTCTTTGAACTCTGTATGTGATGAATTATAGTTAAGTATCGAGGATTGTACCCTTCTAGTAGTTTTGCTCATTTGATCAAACGTAACATCAAAGAAGTAATTAAGTATGCAAATACGCTTGAATTTGCTGATTAAAGACCAGAGTCCACAGATGAAGCTGGGTCCTTTATTCTGATGCCATTGTCTTGGATAACCACACGACGCCATCTTCTGCGAAAGCGACTACCTTCTCTGTTCCAGATCCAACTCTCCTGGGAGTGCCCAAGAAATATTTCTGAAGGGATGGTATCTCGAAGTTCCATTAGTTCAAGGACTTGGTAAGTCATACATTATAATAGGGTTAATAGAAATTTAATTCCATTTGGAAATATTGTTTATTTTTTATATCTTCAAGTATTCATAGGTGCATTACGTGTTATCCTTTTATGGCAAATGTACCCACAGCTTTCGAAAGTTTCTACGAGGAACTTGTAGAGATTCTTGCAAGATTATTACAAAAACTGTGTGACACTGTGTTTAAAACATTTCACTGCGAAAAAGTTTCATTCCAGAAATTGCTAAACTAATGCTTCCGAATTGAAAGGGAGATTTCGGTTTTATTCAGTTGCATGAACGCTGAAATTCTAAGCAAACTCTATTTTCATATAAATTCGCGAGTTTCTGACATAAATTACTGAAGCAGGTTTTATCATCAATGCTTGTTCACGTTTTAGGCTCGCTTATGGGCCCTTCTCACGAAAAGGTGCTTTTCACAGTCGCGGGGTTATAAAAATTAGAAATTGCAACAAATGTCCTAATATTTTTTGTTCATGTGTATAATTTAAGTTTTAAGAAGGCTATTAAATACGTTTCTACTAAAATAGTTTTACCATTTAACTCTCATTTTTCAATGAATATAAAAGTCCCTCCATGGACGTCCCTACATCTGAAACACAAGATAATTTTTACCGATACTGAAACAATTAAATTTTTACTTTTCTTCTTCAGCATTAACTAATTTAAAGTCTCTAGTTAAGGTCTAACTTAATATTTTTTTAATGGATAATTTTTATCTAGGAATTAATGTTTAAACCTTTTACCTGGAAAATTAAATTTCCCTTCGGGGACAAAGAAGATAACTTTAAAAAAATACCATAAATAGCAGCTCGTATCAAATCATCATGAGAGTTTATAAGAGAGGCAGACGATTTGTTCTTTGAGGAAATATTTTCGTTCTATTGGGAATTGATTGAATATATTCCAATCTATTAGTTCCATTTAGAACTTGGTAATGTTATCAGCGTCCACTCCGTGGACATCATAAATAACTTATGAAAAATTTAATTTATAATTAAAATACCAAATTTTTATAGTTTTAATATGGAATTTAATAAAAATAAGTGTACCACTTTAGCCACATCAAATCCAAAGAACTTAAAAATTCAAAACTTAGTTTTTGTTTCCTCCGTGGACACAGCATCTCCACAGAGAGAATGGCATTGTCAATGAAAGTGACAAAATCTCAAAAATCATCATGCATTTAGGTAAATTAAAATAATGTCAATCAAAAGTTTCTTTGGTAGATAATTTTTTATGAAATTTAGTGATTTTCTTTAGTATTTTTTTAAAAATTTTAAATTGAAATTATATTTTCGAAAAGAATTAATGTAAACAATTCGGATAGAATATTTATAATATTAAAGCTTCAATAATGTATAAAAACCTTTTAATAGCTAAATTTATTTTTAGAGAAAAGGGGAATATCAAAAAAATAAAGACAAAGCAGTCAGATGCTCAAATTCAGAAGAGAAGAGAGTAGAAAAACTTTAATAAGAGACTTACTAGATTGTTTATTAATAAATAAATGTTATTTCTTAATCTAGTATACAATTGATTACTGTCATGCAAAATGTTGATTTTCATTTATTTGAAATTGTTTGTAAATATTATTTAACTAACGCACATTCATGCCATTATTTGAAAACTGCTATTTATTTTTAAATGTTTCTTGCACTGGTTTTTAATAACTGATTTTATTGTTTTATCATAAGAAATAAACCTGTACCAAATCTGCCCAATAATTAGTCAATTATGCTTCTGTTTAAAATGCAAAAGTTCCATTCACCATCATGTCTCCTTCGAAGGCAGGTCAAAAAATTTAAAACTAAAAAAAAAAAAAAAAAGTGAAAAAAAAAATAGGAAAACTTGACCACTAATATAAAGTTATTTATTAAGCTTTAATGGAAACATCCATGCAATTTTTAAGATTTTTTACATACATTCGTAAATTTTTTTTTTTAGCTATTTGTACCTTTTTCATGAGAATGACCCTTATAATGATGGATCCATGTCTGTTCTGAGTAAATACAAATCCCTTTTTTCCAGATCTCATTCGTTGACTCTTAGCTTCTCAAGAACAACAAAGATAATCCAAGAACATTATGAGAGGTGACTACTCCCTGACTAGTACTCTGCAAGCAGAAGTAACCAGAAAAACTGGATCTACACCTCCCTACCGTAGCATCTTGGTCATATGAAAGATTTCGTTGCAATAGCTTGAGTGCCGAGGCCACGGCCCGACCCTTCGAAGGAGGTACGTACTATCACTGGTGGAGGGACCCTGAGCCCCACTATTAATATACCCTCAGGGGAAGCGATTTCCCGCTTACTCATCCGTGTACTCGCGGTGACCCCTCGAAGGAAGCAAGCCGAAGTAAATAAAACCACCCCACTAAATGAAGTCAGCGATCTGAACAAAGAAAAGCCTAAGCGATCTTGCATTCCTTCCAGCAAAAGTAAAGATAATTCTCTGCAGTTGGAAATATCTGAAAAATTAACAGTTAAAGGAAAAAAAACCGCATAGATAAGTTATTTATATTAACACTTTTGGAAGCGGGACACGTAAAAATAGGTTTTTCTCGAATTGCCAATCAAAATTTTAATTCAAGAATTTGACTTGCGTACTAGCTTGGATAAGTTCCATATGTTAATAATGTCTGCAGAATACGTCCACTTATTCTTTTATGGTATATGTGTTACAGTGAAAACCCGAATTCAGTCAAAGCCCGAATTAACTAGGGAAAACGCGTTCTGAGAGCGCTAGGGAAAATCCGTTTTCCCTAGTTATTTCCGGTTTACTGTGTTAAACAATATCCAAATGAAGTATTTTTTTCTTCAATGATAGATTCTTTCCTCAAACACTTTTTTGCTAAGTATAGTTGGATTTAAATTAGAACTTGTTGTATAACATATTGTTGAAATAATACAATAATTTTGGATAGATACAAATAATTATCTAGCAAATCAGTCAAAACCCGAATAAAATGGGTTTTCTCTAGCGCTGTTAGTTGGAACGCGTTTTTCCTAGTTGATTCGGGTTTTCCCTAGTGCTCTCAGTCGGAACGCGTTTTCCCTAGTTAATTCGGGTTTTGACTGATTTCGGGTTTTTACTGTAACATATACATTCTCTAGAGTAAGCACAGCTACGGTTTGTCTTTTACTTGGAGCTTGAATCTAAATCGTGTACCGCACACAATGTGTTAACCCATTAATAACAGACGTTGCGTTTTCGCAACATGAGTGAAATGATTTATTTCCTCTTACTACAAAGTGACTTTTTAAAATTAATTTTTGTAATATATTCGGCAAAGCTTCTATAGAAGCTTTTTATAATATAATACAAAAATTATGCTTATAGGGAAAAAACTGCTTCGTTCTCATTGAAACTTTTTCTTAATAAATTTTTTAAATTGACATTTTTTTCCGGGCTGTTTTAATTTTAAACAGATCTCGCAGATGGCAGCAGATATTTGTATTAAATGTAATGTGGCCTTGCATAGCAAATGTTTCAAAGATTTTCACATATCCGAAAAGTAATCGGTTTTGCCTGACGTTGCATTTTCGCAGCATTTTATAATCTTCTATAAAAAAATATTTGTTTCTCCTGTTACATTTTTTTCTTATTTACTCTGATGTGTCTAAAAAGCAATTTTTGTCCATTTCCTTCAAACAGAAAGTAGAGCGGTCGTTAATGGGTTAATAGAGGCCCTAGAAGTTGAAGATGCGTCTTTCAAATAATCCCTGAAAATAAAGACTAAGAAGATGTCTATTTACAACTGACCGACTCCTTCTCAGATAACGTTTGTTCCTTTGAGTGATGAGACTTCGTATTCGTGATTCTCGTGTTTTACACAACATAGCGCGTTTCAGTTGAAATTGGGAACAGTTTAGAGAAAAATTAGCTCTTTGCACCTGGAAAAGTACTTAGATGCATAATTATTTATTGATTACAAGGGCTCATTTTATTGCTTGGGAACGTCAAAAATGTATTTGTGTACGTTCATCTTTCCTAAAAAATTATTCTGCGACTTCTTACAACTTTATAGGTATTTTATTTTTAATTGTCGAAATCAAGAAACGTAAAAACGATGCACCTTTTAAAATGGCGAATGAGAATAGCTTCGAGAGTAAAAAGGGTTAAATGGTTTGGATTTGCAACAGGAGTTAAGTCTTAACTATTGGGAAGTTTTCGGAAGCGTGATTCAAGAATGGTGCGAGGTTGTTTTCTGGAATTTGGAACTGTTGGGTCGTCAGCAGAAAGTTCTTGTAGAAGTACGTTACGGTATGTAGAAAAAAATGAAACCCGTGTCATAAATTTTTTTTCATACTGCCCATAATTATTTAAATTGTTTAATCATAAAAATGTCGTAATATTTATCATCCAGGTTCAATTGTATGTACTAATTTATCATTTCTTTTTACAGCTATAGCCTAGTCCGGAAGTTTGGGCATACAGATCGGAATTCATAGTGAAACCAAGCTTATCGACGATGCACGATGTGTAGATTCAGTTTTAACTTTTTAATCATGGCCGAGAAGATTGCGCGGGAACCATCACCAAGCTCTTCCAATTCCAATCTTTTGCAAGAACATCACACGTGAAGGACATGCAACAGTTCTACTGGCTGGCAGTTTGGGAACTTGTGACATTATACCAAATGTGGAATATTGGAACGCAGTAATAAGAACATGTCAAATCCAATCATTTTAATGTTACAAATAAGCACAAAACCTACCCGAAATGGAACTGTGATGTGTACCATATGGGCAGCAATCGTTTTATGCAAATTTTCTCGAAAATTAAGGTTTTTGAAATATTTCCTGCCTGTATTTAAAAAATCACTAATGTTGAATGTTTCTGCATTTTTTTAGATTCTTGCAATATAGATTTCTGCAGTGCATTCATACGTCAACATATATGTTTAGGTTATCTACAATTCAAAATATGTATTTGAAAATTCAAGAGACATTTAATTTTAAAATTGTATTCAAAAATTTGAAACGGTCAAAACTTTTGGCTGAAATAGCAATGCTACTTTTGGCTAAACAATCGAATATAGAGTGCATATTAACCCTTTGAGTACTGAATTATTTGAAGATCTTTATGCCCATGGGACGGATTTAATTTGTCGCTATATGGATTAATATGTAAAAGTAATACATTTTATTTGGAATATACTTATATTGGTGATATAAATATATTTTTGAAACAGCATTTTAGTTACAAAATATAAATAAATATATAAATGAAACAAAATATAAATATTTATATAGAGCAAAAACCAACTTAAAGTCTAATAATTTTGTACCGTGTGGTACTTTTCAAAACATGTCGGTAAATGCAAAGTTACCACTGGCAGGGTTGCCGCAAACATCAACGCCTGCTTCTTAAATTGAGATGACGAGTCAGACTCGTCCACCGTAACTTCGCCCAAGTAAGCAGATGACGAGTCTCACTCGTCAAATGTACCCAAAGGGTTAAGTTTCTCTAGAGAATTTTGGTTTTGGAAAGCAATACAGCTCAGTCTTGAAGCAATACCATACTATCTTAAAATCTGATAATCTAGATCTTGCCTAGGATTAGTTTAGTTATATTAGTTATTTAGTTAGATTAGTTTTCCAGTAGTATAGAAGTCTCGAATATATTTTCTTGGCCATAGACGAATGAAAAATGCTCATCTTCGAAATCGCAAGTTTTAAAGGCTATCGCATGTAATGAATTTTATACTAACCACACTCGGCCCTTGCACATATCTTTGATTGACCAATTAACAAAAGCGGCAGAAATTGAAGTTATAGCTACGAAATATGGTAAAATTTGCTTAAGTATTTGCTTTCCTCTGCTCTCAAACGCATATAAAATCATGATTTAAACGAATCGGTTTTTCTTCAGTTAATTCAGTTTGATTACATTGAGGAGATAAACATTAATAGATATTTGTATAACACAAATTTAGAAATTTCAACAATGACATTCAGGGAAGGGTGTAATATACAAGAGTCCATCGCTTTCTGCCATATTTTGTTACACGTATTGTTCGTTCACTTAAATAATAAAAATACTTGACCGGTAAATGATGGCAGTTTTCAGAGTTTATTTTCCTGCTGTGAAATAGGATCACTCTGGTTATTCCCAATGCCAAACTACGACTACATAAAGCTTAACCCTCTGACTGCCGATTTTATTTAAATCACTATTTAGATGCAATGTTTTTAAACATGTTCAAATATCGTTGAACGAAGCGAATTGTTATTTACGAGCAAATCTTCATTAGTATAATATGATTCAACGCTAGAGTAATATAAAGTAAACTCATAAGCTTTCGAAAATAACAGAATGCAGCAAAAATACTTACTTCCTACCCTCGGGAATAGCAGGATAAGCAGTCGGAGGGTTAAAGAAGCTTTGGAAATATTTTATTTGCACTTATCCAAATAAATTCGATTTGCAAAATTTCGCAAATTCATGAAATTGTGTGGAATTCTTGTAATCAAAGAATTTCATATAAATGTATAATTTTTGAATAAGTGCCATTGGTTATGTCTCTAGTTTTCAATATTAAGCCGTAATAGCATAGTTTTCTGTACCGTCTAGTTATATCGCCCCTTGTTTTGGGGATGCGTTGTGTTGATTTATCTACGTGTCTATAGGACACTTGACGTTAATGAATTATCTGTCATTTTTGTATCGAATGACTTAATTTTAGATAAGTGTAAAAATTCCATAATTCGATGCAGGAACTCGGTTCGGACATCACTGTTAAGGACATTTGCGAAAGGATCTTTAACTGCATTTTTAGTGTTTATTTTAAAATATCCCAAACATGTGCGGAATGAATTGCTTGCTTCCATTGGTTAGCCGGATGTTTGAACCATGGATTTTCGGTATGAATTTATACTTTATGATGGTGAGTTTGAAATAAAAATTGGTGTTTATCCTGTTTAAATCGGTCCATTATCGCATTATCAGCAAAAACATTACTTGGTTATAATCTTTTTGGAAAAATTTTGTTGTTGTAAATCATTAGTTTCTTATTTGCAAATATAAGCCCTGTAAAACTAAGTTGGCACGCATGAAACTTAATCTGGGTACTGTGCATTAATTTTGTTTTATTGTTAATTACCAAATGTTTTTAATGTTGAGAATGTTTAAAATGATGAATCTAACCATTTAACCACTTCGTGATAAAAAAATACTGAGTTTCACTTTTTATGAAATTTTAAGATGTTCTAGATGCCTAGTATTAATTGTCTTTCGTTGGAATTAAAGATGTTAACTATGCGCTACAGTGATTCAGCTTGCATACCTGCCGTTTCAATTCTAATTTCAAAAATTTCTGAAGCATTTTTTCTGTCTAAGTTATCTAAAATATATTGCCCGCTTTTTCGCATTCATTAACAAATACTTTCTTCAGACAAGTTTTTTAACTTGTTACTTTATTTTAAAAACTATCTGAACATGTTAAATTCTGAATGTAAATTATTTAAACCGCGTTTAATTTTTTGTGTTTATAAGAAATTTTATATTAAATTAAAGGGATTCATTTAGACTACTCTTTCTGATTGGCTCGGCCGGCCAACCAATCAGAAAGAGAAGTCTAAATTAAAAGAAACATATTTGATCACCATGCCTGATCAGCATGTTGATCAATATGCTTCAAGATAAAGTAATGCGTCACAAAATTTACACTAATAACGCTTACAGTTGTATATAGATACCTTTTGATGAATAAAATATTTTCATTTTTAGAAAAACTTTGAATGGATGTGATCAATGGCAATAACACAGACGTAGACAGAAAAATTTAATTAAATTTTTAAAAATTATTGCTGTTAAAGCTTGATTGATAGGACTCTTCTAAAATTTTCAGAAACTTATTCTACAGAATTTTTAAATATCTAAAATTTTCACTTTAAAAAAAATTATCCTTTCGAAAGTTTAAAAAAATCGTTGGAATAAGTTAATTTGGAATTTACAGTAGCACTAGAGTAATTTGTAGATATATTATCAATTTGATTTCTGTAATTGCTCGCATTTATATATCCTAGGTTTATGCTTTACTTTCGTAATTTTTCAACGTCATTCTTATTAAGTAAAATAGCATATGTTCTGATTACTTTACAATCTGAATATTTTTCATATTTTTATACACTTGTTTCATGTTTGTTAAAATGGAATTTTGTAATCGATTTTTCACTTATTGTATTCTTAACGTGTTAGTTTTGAAATTTTATATACTTATGTTTTCCCTATGACAGTATGATATTTAAAAATTTTTAGAACTTAATTATCAGTTAATCTATTGATATAATTAAGTTTTGATTTCTAACCAGTGGTGCCGCTAGTTTTAATATTGAAAGAAACCGATTACATATTTATAATGTATTTATAAATTAAAAGCCAAAAAGTAGAAAATAATTTTTAGAAAATCTGCTTTTAAGTACACCAAGTGCTTTTTAAACAATTTCATTACATTTATTTCATATTTGTAAAAATGGAATTTTATAATAGATTTTTCGCTGACTTCCTGATGTTCTAGAGTTCTGAAGTTTTGTACACTTGTGATTCTCAATGACAATACACTATTTTAATATTGCCATGACTTAATTTATCAATCAGTTAACTTACAATTAAATCTTCATTACATACTAGTGGCGCTACCTGGTAGTGATACTGAGAAATTTTGATTTCAAGATTCCATAATATTTATAATTCATTATTAAAGACTAAAAAGTAAAAAAAAATTATATTTTTTTAGTATACTAAGTGGTTTTATTTTAAAAACTTTGCAATAACTAATCTATGCAATTTTATTTTGTACAGAATCGTTGTTGTAAATGTGAAACCTACAATGCTGTAATGATATTGCAAACAATGTATTATTTATTCTCTGTGTAACAAACTTGCAAATAAAATTTTATCTCTGATTCTTAATGTATTTAATTTAATAAACTGTAAGCTTCATAATTTATCCAAACGCCTGTTATTCAGATATAGTTTGCCAAAATTTCAAAATGTTGGAAGACTAGGATGCCGAATGGGGCTTCTTAAAATATATTAAAACATTGGGAATTCGCAATGAATTCTTTCAGATTTTTCAAACATGTAACTATAAATAGATGACTTTCTTGCCATTACTCAATGTATTTGATTCAAACTTGTTGAATAACTACATTGAATTGAATTGCCAGTTTCATTTTGCCAAATTTGACTTATTTTAGATGGATAAACCGCGGATTAATTGACTATTCTATTATTTCATTCTTGAACATCTGCTGTATACAAGAAACATTTCGTGCTCACGTGAAACTTATGAAGTGCGCAGTGAAAATTTAGTACCAGAATTCATTGCGTAATGCTGGAGGAAAAGGATGTGATGAAAGAGGAAGATGACGTGCAGTTAGATGTCATGCTGCGCAGTAATGTCTTTTCTTCTGACTGGAACAACACGCGCATCGACTCCATCGGAACTAGTACATCTTAAATCTGACATAAGGGAGGGAACTTTTTCAAATTCGCGGTGTGGTGTGAAAGCTTTAAGTGTAGAGTGTCGGCTTAGCTACCGTCTTGGTAATCTGATCTCAACCCGTGATCACAAACCTTGCTATCAAGTTGAGAAACGGAATCTTAATGTAATAAATCAATCCCTCGTTTCATTAATATTTGCTTGCAGAGCAAAAATAATTCCTTTCCTACAGAATAAAATAAAGTATTCAAACCTTATTAATTCGAAAGAGATATTAAATTACGTTCATGGCAACGGAAATTCAAAAATTGATTATTCATTGAAAAGTAAAATTCCTTGTTTGTTCAAATGAATTTCAGCGAATTGTTCTTTAATATGGTTAAAGGAATCTAGAACCTTAACTCAAATCTTTTTTCAACCCGTTAAATAAAGTTTATTTTGAATTTGTTCTTGGATTATGCGATTCAGAGGATGGTGTTCGGAATTGCAAAAGGTGCAGTTTCAAAGCATGTAAGAAAAAATACATGTTTTGAACTCGAGCGAATAATCTTAGAGACCATGTTACAAGATTTTGCATATTTTTTAAAAATGTAATTTCAATTTATTAAAATTATGCGCTGAGTTTTATTAACCAGATATTCTAATTTATTTTTAACCTTTTTAATTAGTTGAAATAATTAAAATGATTTTTGTTTTTCAACCATTTACGCAAGAGGTATCAAACTCGTGGCCTAACAAACATAACAATAGGTAAAGTTTTTAATAAAAATTTTAACTTGTGTATTCTTAGGAATTTTAAACAATTATTTGCAAACCTATAGATGCAAAATAGATTCTTAATAGATATAGAATCGGTACCTAACCAAATCGAGTTAGAATGCTGTTGAGATTTGGGGGTCTATTCTGGTACCCCCGGGTGCTTGAATTTTACAAACATTTGTTAGTCAGATTTGGAACACTCGGAAAATTGGCATAACTGACACATGAAATTATTTCTTATGTTTGTAAGTGCTTATCGCTGCGAAGAATTATTTTCACATGTTAACAAATGTTTCTTGGCAGATCCAGAATTGCTGACATTAACCTTGGAACAATTTTGAAACAAATCACTGCGGACAAAATGTGTCTCGAAGTAGGAAAGATGGTAGCAAAGAAGATATGCCAAGAGTTAGAAAGTTAATGTGTAATTTACCATTATCCTTTCTCTTGTGGACGAGTTTTCTGATTGGTTTATTTTTGGTTTCACAAAACTTCCGTGGCGAGGGTTAACTTCCGTTTTCCAGTAACCCTCCAATTTAAGCGATCGCCAAATCCAATTGGATTACATATCAAGCGCCAAATTAGAATAGGTTCTACAAGAGTACACAAAGCTCCAAAGAGAGCGATGAAGAATAATTATGGGAACCTTTCCACAAAATTAGGTTCTAAGTAAACATTGAGAGCCACAACAATACAAACATGAAACGTAATATTTTCAAAGAATCCTTAATCCGTAACATTAGAAAACTCTACTTTTAACATTAATTAATATCTTCAAACAGAGTGTTGAAATTTTGGAGATTCCCATTGACTTAACATTATCAAAGGGAGTCGATAGGCAAGGCGGAAGACCTCGCAAATAAAACAGAAAACTCGTCCATTCTGTATTTTCGAAATCTACGTTTTTATAAAAATTGAATGTTTTTTTTGCGGCCCACATAAACTTAAACCTTGTTTGGTTGGCATTTGAGTTTGACATCCTCGAATTACGCATTAGTTCATCCAACAACAGGGAGCAACGGTGACCTGGTGGTAAGGTCTCGTCTTCGGGACCGGACGGTCCCCGGTTCGAAACCCGTTTCTATCAAAGATCCCCTATGTACGCTGATTTGGCGCATGCTGAATCTGAAGTTCAGGATCAAACTTACTCCCGCTAATGTGATGAGGAAGTTTAGAGAATGAGGTGTCGGTTCAGGTGTTGCCCTAAACATCTGACCACTGTAAATAGTTATTCAGTGATCAATAGAAGGGGAGGAGAAAAAAAAATTAAAGCACGCGTAAAATTGTGTTCATGCTATTCTACGAAACAGAAGAAATTCCAGCCATCCGAATAGTTTCAGACTATATCAAGGATTGTGTAGAACCCAGAATACTGATTTAACTGTTTTGAAGTTATACTGCTCATTATTTCATCTAGATCAGTGCTAAAATGCAGAACATAATTTATTTTCAACAGTAATAAACTATTTAAAAAATAAAAATTATTAACATTATTAATTCTTATGCATTTTATTATTGTATAATTTAATAATGTTATAAGTTATTATGCTCATTCAAGAATCGTTATTTAATGAGTTATTCCAGCCTTACGATTAGATTGCCTCGATCACGGCGTGAAAAGTTATAACGTTTTGTAACTGATTTTAGAAAATTGTATTTAGTAGTTAGATTAATATTGTTAACCATTTGACCTCTTTATGAAACATATTCTGTGTTTATAACTGTAGATTTGTTGGTTCAACGGATCTCTCCTTATGAAATGAGCGGTCTCTTTAAGGACTTGGGTGTGTTGTAGCCATAGTACTTACTATCAACAGCACGATGTCTACTCATAGACTAACTGGCGGAAAAGTAAAAGCATTGAGATTGTTGATGGAACAGGGAAAAATCTGATTTCAGGAAGAAGCTCCGTCATTTTTCAGGAAAATCCAACGGGAGTGTTCTCCCCTCGATTTTATCATATACAGGCACAAAATAGCGCGCTTTGTGCTTCATAGTACAGCGAAGAAAACGCAGTGGCGTAGCTGCATCTTTTGTCGCCAGGGGCGAACTTTCAGTATGCCGCTCTTCCTTTACAAGTTGCATAAATCATTTCCCCTCTCCCCTCGACTTTATCAACTACAGACACAAATGGCGGACGTTGTGCTTCATAGTACACCGAAGAAAACGCAGTGGCGTAGCTGCAACTTTTGTCGAACTTTCAGTATGCCGCTCTTCTTTTACAATTACATAAGCCTCAAAATTTGAACAAAATTCCAGGGGATTGATTTAATAACGCAATTTTGATTTAACACTCTGACTCCTAAGCCGGCCGTAACTGGCCATGCAACTTCTATACTAGTGGGGCGGATTTCGGCCGTTTGCTTTTCCGAAAGGGGGAGAAGGCAGTTAGGCGAGTGGTCATTAAAGGGACCCTTAGGGGAGAGATATGAGATGAAAGGCTTGCCATTCATATCTCCCATCACCCGTAGTGAGGAGAAAAGGGGGAACGGGGCGGACGAATCCATTCCACAGATCAATTAGTAAACAAACCTCCGTATACAACTGTACTCAGATTTTGAGAACTGTTAGTAGTCAGAGGGTTAATAACGTCGTTCATCGTTCGACTCCCTCAATCTCTGCAGATGGGTTCCGAAATCGTGCTTCCACCACCAGACTTTCTTTGGCATACCGGCAATTTACCGAAAAGAAGGCGAAAAATAAGAATCACAAAAAATATTTTTCATGTACACAATGATTGAACTAGTTCCGCTGCTCTTCTTAGTTAATTTTTATTAAGTTTAGTTATTTGGTATGACATACGGAATGAAGTAAATATTGCTAACCAGATATTTCAAAATTCTAATTAAGATATCGGTGTATGACTTCAACCCTCTGAGCGCCCAATTATTTTGCACTTTTAGCTATCAGGCTAGAAAACTTAGCTTTAAAGTAAATGAATCGATTTTTTTGCATTTAATTATATCTCTGAAATCTTAAGAACACTTTATCCATGATTGTTTAAGAAAATGTACATATAAATACGAGCTATCCGCTTTTGGACTGAACATGAAAAACGTAAAAAGACGTTTGTGCCGCTCAGAGGGTTAAAAGGGCTTTTAAAATTTTTTGAAAACTCTTGTGCATGGGGATTCATACCTTCTTTTAATAACTGCGAAGGAAATAGTGAAAGAGTTAGTTAAAAGCGTTACCTGAATGTAAAAATAGAAAAAAACTTGGTAGAAAAAACCAGTTTTGCTTTAAAGGAACTGATCAGCTATTTCATCTGTCAAAGAATATTTCGTGGCTTAACAAGCAACACTACCTCTCTCAGATTTTGGCCATTTTGAGTTAGATAAACATCTCCATGTCAAGTTTCATGCAACCATTTTGGCGCCAACTTTGCCGCCAAGTCGCCAAGATTAGCATGTAAGGGAAACGACTTTATAGCTTTGTAAAAATATACAATTCAACGAGCTGAGAGACGAAAAACGAGACTGATGAGGAAATCGAGAAACTGTTTTATCTAGCTTATATCACAGAGAAGGAGAATCAGAGGTCTCACTCCGCAATTTGATCAGCGCCCCCACTCGCCAACAAAGAGAACTAGCCACTTCGATACGGGCCGTTTCAAACGGAACACCAAGGTCGCCGCCATGTTTGTTGTGTTCGATGTCGATTTTCATAAGAGCAGGTAAGTTTAACACATGTTTCCTAATTTATATCGAAGTAGATTTAAGTTAATCAAAAATTCGCAACATTTAGTTTCACTTTTATAAATAAAATAATGAAGTTTAGTTTTTTCCCACGCTGACGTATTCTGGTTAATTCGTTTGTTGGCCACAGATGGCGTACTGTCTATGTGTAGTGCAATGTTAAAAAAGTTGCCATTAGTGTCTATGGGAGTGAGACCTCTGATTCTTCTTCTCTGTGGCTCATATATTTCAGTATGTTATCAAACTATCGAGAAAGTTGCAACATGTTTGGAAGATGTGAATGCATACGGTAACGTTGTGCGTATGATGGGTGTATACAAAACCTGTGATTCGTAAATTTTCTCTGCTTACATAAGAGATCAGCGCTTTAGGAAAGTTTTTGTAGCTAAAAAATTAGATCACACGTATTTGTGCGAAGTTAAGTTTTAATGTTATTTTTGTGAATGGTTTTTCCCATTACTAAGCAAGTTGTCAATGAACAATGACTATGGTAGGGTCTCGCTATTCCTTGCATTTTCTACTTTTTCTTCTGTCTGTTGGCATGTTTTTCTTATTAAGGACATGCATGGATTATGCTGCTGGGGCCTTAGGTTTTCCCATCACTAAGCAAGCTGTCAATGGACAATGACTGTGATAGGGTCTCGCTATTCCGCGTATTATCTTTTTATTTTTCTGTCTGTCGGCATGTGTTTCTCACTAAGGGCATTCATGTACTATGCTGCTGAGGGCCTTATGTTTTTCTAAGAAGCGTGTGTGACCTAACAGGTGATTAATACCGCCCCCTGATATACAAAAAGAATAGACGCCACATAAAGAAACAGATGCCGAACACAGAAGAAAGGAAGTTGAGTTAGGACTTTTTTCTGTGAATTAGGGTTAATTTCCCCATTTGTTTCTGTGACACTTTTAAGTTTTATTGTTGGTATTAATTTAATCAATTTATTGAACTTATTACCTCTAAGCGTAACTGTGGATTTTAAAATACATCCCCAATCAAGAATAAATATTTTATTTTAGCACGCCAACGGGAGCCATTAACTTTTCAGCCATTTTATAACCGTGGACTGTATTTGATCGTGTTTTAAATGTTTCCTTCGGAAGTTCTAGGATTGAAATTTTCAACCATGGAAGTTCGCTGATAACTGTTGATATATATTAATTATATCCTGAGAAGAATAAATGGGTAACTTAACTCTATCGATACGGAACCTTCCCACACGTCCCTTCAAGCAAAAGACGATAGCCGTCCGAATGTCACTCTGAAATTTCCGCCCCCCTTTCGTTAAATGTGATTGATTTCACACCCGCGGCGAGTGCTTTCCTCGTTAGAGTGGCTCTCCCAGATGTGTGTGGGGAAGAGGCGAGTTTTCTTACAATTCGTACAATGCCAGCTGTCATTGTGGTTTTTGAGGGGGAAAGTGAATTTCCCTTATCTTTGACAGAGGAACTCGGACGTTCCCGTATTTTGAGGTCCCTTTATTTCAATGGCCTTAGGAATCAGAGGGTTAATATGGAGCTATCCAACAAATAGATCACAAAGGAGACACTCACATTCAACAGTTTTAATTACTTTATTCATACAATAATGGACGCAAAACAGAACAAAAGCATAAATAAGTTTATAAAATATCCATAAACATAAAGCGAAGTATTAATAAATTATCCCTTCATAATTACGAAAGACTCTTATTTCAGAAAACATTTTCTAATAATCTTACAGTTAACATAAAACCAAATGAGGAAATTCCTACAATTCCAACCTCATTTGGCGCAAACGACACATGTAAACAAGAGTTGCTTTTCTTCATCGTCATCTTCATTGTCAGTAGGCACGACTGCCCAGTCAGGGACGAGAGGGTTTCGTGTGTCCAGCTCATCTCCTTCTTCAGGGTTCTTGTCCAAGCAGACGAAATTGGTGGAGATACTGTTCCGAGATCCGCTCATCAGAATGCCTTCATACACGAAGTCCCAGTCTTCAGGGCATTGCGTTCTTCCGACGAACACTTGAACTGTGCCCCTGGACGCCAGTCGACAGTTTGAACATGACAGCTTCATGTTTTTGCCGTTAGGAAATTGGTAAGACGTAACTGTAGAAGGAATTCGGGAAATTAAACAAATGCTTTTCGCTACGAGCTAAATAGAAACAAATGCTTTTTAAAATAAAAGAAACATATTAAAGAAGAAATGATTTTAAATATTTATAAAAAACGTGGAAGAAAGAGTAGTGGGTATGCGATTTAGCTTCTCACTCACACACTTATTTTTCATATCATGCTTGGCTTTGCTTGACATACAATCTTAACGGTCCGATTTTTCGTTCATATATAATTATGTGTATGTCTAAATGTGGTTATTTTAAGATATCATAGGACGAGAATTTCTCTTTTTTTTCATGAAATGCGTTACTACATGCAAGATTGAATACAACAAAAATAGATGCAATTTATTTGGTGTAAGCAAAGTGCCGGGAAAAATTGCGAAGTACGAAGATATAAATACGAAATAAGGGAAGATTTAATTGTGAAAGAGTTAAAAATACAAAAATAATAGCAAACAACGAGGAGGAATAAGAATCTGGTGGATGACATCATCAGAGGCCTTTATTCATGCATACTGAAAACCAGAATAGGTTTTCAGTAGAGAAAAAAGACTTTAAGGTCTAAATTTAATTTGAATTTTCTTCTAAGGCTTGAACTCATTCCGGAACAAATTGGAAAGAAAAACATTTATCCACAAAGAAGAAATTCAGAACAGTCTTTTAAACATAATCTGAAAAGAAGGGCTTAAAATTAGAGGAAAATTCAAATTAAATTTAGACCTTAAAGTCTTTTTCCTCTACTGAAAACCTATTCTGGTTTTCAGTCTGCATGAATGAAGGCCTCTGATGATGTCATCCACCAGATTCTTATTCCTCCTTGTTGTTTATTATTTTTGTATTTTTAACTCTTTCACAATTAAATTTTCCTTATTTCTTATTTATATCTTTTTACTACATACAGAATGTCCACTGTGATCATGGCCCAATGACTAATTTCTGAACTGTTAGAGATAGCTATATACTTCCGATTAGAAAAATACTTTAAATGGCGTAAAGAATTATATTTTACGTAGTTTGAATCAATAAATGTAGTGCTAAAAAATTATGAAATCTAAATCTGTTTACACTCCCCCTGTCCTATTAGTCATATTTAGTAAAATATTCCTAACGCTCTAACATTCGTAAACGCAACACACAACAAAAACGTTTCACTCTTCTGCGACCAAAATTTTCACTATTTTAGATTATTTCAAAGCCCAAGCGCTGTCTTTTGATTGGAGGATCTTCCTCCAGGTAGCCATTAAAATTGTCTAAAATCCTCAAAAGTAGTGATATTCAAAATGAAGATTATGAAGCTTTGAATATCACTATTTTATATCTTATCATTTCATAATTTTATATACTATTATCATGCTACGATGCTGCCGACAAGGAGTTTGAATCTCTTTTAAAATTTCTTTGCATGCTTAGTATGCGAGAAAGCAATAAGAATGCATTAATCCTGCGAGATTTGGATTACCTTGAAGTGCT
>BGPR01008513.1:21676-40577 GCA_013235015.1 Araneus ventricosus | reverse complement strand
AAGAATGCATTAATCCTGCGAGATTTGGATTACCTTGAAGTGCTGCTGCGTCTTTCTGGTTTGCGGGTGGGTCTCCGAATTCGGGTTTATCTGGAAGGCATAGGAAGTTGGCGCCACCTCCATCACCGGAAGGTCCCAGCACGCTTCCTTTGGACATTGTCTCTGCAACGCTGGAGCAGTTGGTTTTACCCCAGTGGATGTAGGTGGCACCATTGCCTCGGCTCATTGTCCAAGCTGCATGGAAAAAAATAGTATTACGAGAGGTAAATGGATAAGACGACGCATGCAATTTTCACAATAAAATTACCACCCATGGGTGATACCCAGTGGCATTGCGAGGGGTGGGTAAAGATGAGGGTATGCTGGTCCGGCCCCAGAGGGTTTCGAACAGTGCGAGTGCACAAGATCCCGCGCAGCTGACTGATTTTGCAAAATAGAACTTGATCTCATTTATTTATTTAAAGAAATCAAATTTGTCGTCGAATTTTTCTTTCCAGGACATATTACAATATTTGTTCAAAAATAATTTATTTGAATTATGTCCAAATTTTAATATCATACAAAGAAAGCCAAAAAACAAAGATAAACTCAGAGGTAATCGAAAAAATACAAACAAGGAATCCATTCTAGTCTATTTTTTCAAGGGCTAAGGACTTTATTCGAAATGGTTTGTTGTTATTTTGTTTAAATTTTAATTTCTAAATTTTATTACCTAAGTTTTATCGTTTATAAATAAATTTTTTGTTGTTTTTGTTTTAAGTTTAAGTTAACATTTTTTATTTTTAAATTTATTCTAATTTTTCTAGTTGATTGTTTTTAAGTCCAAATTTTAACTTACTGTTCTAAAAATAATATTGACCTTACCAATTACCGTTATATTTGTTGAAAGCACTTTCTCAAGATTGAAAATATTGAAAAAAGTTTGAGATCTAGCCATTAATCAAGAACATCTTAGCCATTTGTCTCCTTTAGCCATTTTATCTGTCGAATCCGAATTAATAAAAAAATAAATATGGTGATATTATTGACGAATTTGCTATAAAACTTGTAAGGAAATGAAAGAAAAATCAAACATTGTAAACTTGTTCTAGTATGTTGCATACCAAATTGTATTTAGGAAGCAATTATGTTTGTTATTTGATTTAATAACTATTTTTTTGTGTGAATGAAATATTAGCTTTACGAAAATAAGTTAATTATTTTTCATTTTCATTTATTTCTTTAGTCGTCACTCTACCATATTGTGCTAAGAAATAATTAGCAAAATGCAGTAAATTATTTTTCCATGAAATTTGTTTCAAGGCCCCTGAAATGAACTTTGCACCAGGTCCCGCTTTTGTTGGGACCGGTCTTGTACAGATGTCTTGGATGCCTTTTAAGATAGCACCATAGAGACAAATTATTAGTTTATGTCACTCTTAAAATCAAATCTGATGAGAGCACGAAAACATAATATTATGCTCAGGGTGCCATTTACCCCCAGATGGCAAAGAAGGTTGTGGAAAGGTTGCCATTTCACTTTCCATAGGCTGTCTGCGAAAGTCTTTCCGCGCAAACCGTTTAGGAAACCATTGCCGCAAGGTTTACATAGGGAAGCTTTTTATGAGCTACCTCACTGACAAGGTTTGAACGACAAGTCAGTGAAAACATTTCCGCACAAACCTTTTCGGAAACCATTTGCGCAAAATTGCGTAGGAAAGCTTCTTATGAACCACCTGTCTCATCGTGTGTAACCCCTTTCGGTATAGTGGTTATTGAGTTTGACTTCCAACTCTATGAACGCGGGTTCGATCCATGGCTGGGAAGAGTGTGAAGTTTTGTCACAATCTACAACGAAATCGTATAAGTTCAATTAAAATTAGATTAATCAAATTAATTGAAATTGGTAATTAAACTAAAATTAATTAAGATTCTTAATCGATATAATTAATTGACATTCCAGACAACTCTAAGTTGGATTAAGTTGACGTCAGAAGAAGGGGGTTGGATCCCTCTGTACGGCTTTGAATAGGGGGTGAAAAAAGGGGGGGTCCCCTCTGTAAGAGTACGGCTTCGGAGGGGTGTTCTATTTTGACCGCCGAAGGAGGGCTCCTAACAACCTTTTGAAAGGCCTGAATCAAGCTTGAGGAAAGCCTGAAACAAGCTTGTAATAGAAGCTTGGGGAATCTTAGTTAAAACCTTACAGAAAACATGGTTTCTTGTTGACTAGAGAACCTTTCCACTACCTTGCCGAAAGGTTCAAACCTTGTCATTAAAACCTTTGTGACAACCCTTTACCCTTGCTGACGACAAGGTTTCCAAAACCTTTTAGACAAGCTTTCTCAGCTAGCAGGGCCGTCAAGTCACTGATAATGACTAGGGGCGAAAAATCATATTATGTTTCGGGCTCCAATTACCCTCGCTACGCCACTGGTGATGCCTGTGAACTTTGTTGACGCAATAAAGTGAACATGGTTCTGTCCGTTTGGCTGAGGGTTCTTTCTCCACCAACCTGTTTTCAGGCCTTACACTCATTTGGCTAAGCTGTGTCGGTGAGGGTCTTTTAGGCAAGTGACATTGAAATAATTTGAGCCAAACCCATTAACATCAATGACTAATAAGATCCATGTAAATAAGCTGAATATTCACGCGAGCGGCAAAATAACAAAAAAAAAATCAATTCCTATATAAACAGAGATTTATTTTAAGAAGCACATTTGCAGAAAAAAATCATTGGTAAAATTAATATTATTTTGTTTCCCTTGAACTTTTCTACTTTAAGGGGAGTTGTAACCGTAAGTCTGTTAACCCTAACCCTGTTACTTGGATGTACCTTTTCTCAAAGTCTGTTATAGATTCATGTTTGAAATTTTTTATGCAAGTAAATTACCCTGTTACTTGGATGTACCTTTTCTCAAAATATGTTATAGATTTATGTTTGAAATTTTTTATACAAGTAGAGTACATCTTTCTTATTATACTGAAATGATTTAAAAAAAAAAAAATTCAAAAATTTATTTTTTCAAATTTTTTTGTTTCAGAACAAAAAATGTTAAATTGGCCACTTTTATGTAACTTTTCTCAAAATCTGTTATAGATACATGCTTCATATTTTTTATAGAAGTAAAATTCACCTTTCTCATTATACTGAAATGAGCTTCTGGTTAATTTTTAATTTTTTAAGAATTAACAAAATATTTAATTAGACATAGTGAAATTTTACCCTATTTTGACACAAAAAATTGTAAAAATAAAGTTTTGAGGTTTTTAAAAAAATTATTTCAGTATAACGAGAAAGGTGTACTTTACTTGTATAAAAAGTTTCAAACATATCAATAACAGATTGAGAGAAAAGGTACATCGAAATGGCCATTTTCAGATTTTTTGTTCTGACGCAAAAAAATTTGTAAAAAATAAATTTTTGAATTTTTTTGAAAAATCATTTCAGTATAATGAGAAAGATGTACTTGTATAAAAAATCTCAAACATGCATCTATAACAGATTTTGAGGGAAGGTAAATCGAAGTAATAGGGTTAGGGTTAACGGACTTAGGGTTCCAACTCCCCTTAAAAGGTCGTTATGACTTCAAAGCTTGCAGAGCTCCACGCCCGTATCTGCTGGCGGTGGACGAAAACGTCATCAGGCAACTGCTGCTTCGTCATCTCGTCAGCTAATAATTTTAAAAGCACAATGAAGTTCTAAAGTATTATATCAAAGATGGATAAATTCTGGAACAAATGAATCCTAACATATGTATGTAGGATTTAAAATAAGACCCGCAAAATGTTTTTCATGAAAACATCCATAAAACTGCCTCTTTAGATCGAATGAGGTTCTCGATTTATATGTGCTCTTTTGTGTAAAACTTGTTTGTCTTGCAGTTTGTCTCAAATTTTTTGAATTGCTCTGCGAAAAGGTGAGATGATATACAGAATGCCCACGAAAGATTCGGAAATCGCGAAGAAACAAATGTGAGTTTTAAGTATTCTATTCTTAGTATTAATGTCCATAAGGGTGTCTTTTTGCAACAGATTGATAAGGCTCTACAACTTTGTAAATTCGTTGACTTTTTCCCTATATTCCAGATAGCAAAGAAAGCTTGTCTTTGGAAACCTTATCGTTGGCAAGTGTAAAGTGTTGTCTCAACGTTTCCATGGCAAGTGTTGAACCTTTCGGCAAGGTAGCGGAAAGGTTCGCAAGTCAACAACAAATAAGGTTTTCTGTAAAGTTTTTAGTAAGATTTCCCCAAGCTTTTATTACAAGCTTGTTTCAGGCCTTTCAAAAGATTGTTAAGAGCCCTCCTTCGGCGGACAAAATAGAACCCCCCTTTCCCCCTCCGAAGCCGTACTCCTACAGAAGGGTCCAACCCCCTTTTTACAGCCCCCTCTTCAAAGCCGCACTTCTACAGAGGGGTCTTCCCCCTTTTCTGATATCATCTTAGTCGAATTTCGAGCTATCTGGAATGTCAATTAATTAGATCAATTATGAATCTTAGTTAATCAAAGCTTAATTATTAATTTGATTAATCTAATTTAATTGAATTTACTTGTACGATTTCGTTGTAGATTGTGACGAAACTTCAAATTCCTCCGATCCGGGGATCAAACCCGCTTTCATAGAGTTGGAAGGCAAGCGCACTAATCACTATACCGCACTGTACTACACACGATGGGGCAGGTGGTTCATAAAAAGCTTTCCTACGTCAATTTTGCGGGAATGGTTTCCGCAACGGTTTGCGCGGAAATGCTTTTGCGGACTTGTCGCTTAAACCTTGTCGGTGAGGTAGTTCATAAAAAGCTTTCATACATCAATTTTGCGGCAATGGTTTCCGAAACGGTTTGCGCGGAAATGCTTTCACGGACAGCCTATGAAAAGTGAAATGGCAACCTTTCCGCAACCTTCTTTGTTATCTGGGATTGTTCTATTTCCGAGATAGAAACGCTAATGCCGCTAGATGGTGCAGCAAGCGGTCTCATAGCGTAGCGATAGCCATTTAACTATACCTAGACACCATTTTTGTTACTATAGCTTTAGTCGTTCTGAAATTAAGGGTGTATGTAAGTAAATTTAGTTGATACCTTACAACAGCAGCGGTATTTAGACTGCATATTTTTAGCAAATTATTTCTATTAACATTTAAGATGTAGCCTTTAAAATGAGCGGGTATCCTTCAGGTTCTAAGTGAATGAAACGAATAAGAGATATTTGTTACTTTTTTGAGATAGATTATAATTTTAAAAGCACAATGAAATTTTGAAGTTCTAGAGTATTACATTAAAGGTGGATAAATTCTGAAATGAATGATTCCTAACGTATGTATGCAGGGTTTAAAATAAGACCCGCAAAATGTTTTTATGATCTTCCCAGATTCGTTTATCGTTCTCATCTTAATGTTTCAGATTTTCATCTTGATGTTTTACTATACATTACAATGGCGTCTTATGTATAACTTTTTCAAACTAATGTTTGCTGTTTAAATGCGTTTTAAAAAAATATACTTTTTACTGAAATACTACAATAAAATTTAAGAATTATTGTAGACAAATATCTAACTTACCTCCTTGGTCTTTGGCCTAAAAAATAATGAAAAAATAATTATTAGTATTGCATGTAAGTAACTTAGATTAACCATTCTAAAAGTAAGATTTATATACGGTGTTCCCTCTAAAGTCCGTTGTGACCCCAATAATTTCCGAACGGCAAAAGATATAGTCATAAAAATGGGGTCTAGGTATAGTAAAGTTGTCATGCGCTACGCAAGAAAACCACTTACAGCGCCACCTGGTGGCAAAATTCGGAGATAGCGTTCTTATCTCAAAAACGGTACGAAATGCGGGAAAAAAGTCAATTACAAAGTTGTTCAGCATCAACGATTTAGTAAGAGAAGATACCTTCTGTACAGTAATGTTAAAAAAGAAGGCGTTAAATGCATATTTGTTTGATTCGCAACTCCCAAAATTGTAACGCGACATAACGCGGAAGAAAAGAGAAAAGGGAGGACGTAATATCCGATTTTCTAAAGGATTTGCCGTTGAGTGACCTCCGGAATGTATGGTTCCAGCACGACGGCGCCCCTCCGCACAAGGCATAAAGTGTCCAACAGTACATTCGGGACGCATTCCAGTAATAAGTCATCCGGTAAGGTGTTGCGTAGAATGGCCTCCACGTTCACTTGACCAGAACCCATTGGACTTTTTTCTGTGAGGATACATCAAACAAAGAGTGTATGCAACCCCTCCACCAACATTGCAGGAACTTCGAAACCGTATTACGGATGCTTGTGCCAGATTGTCACCTGCCATGTTGTACAATGTGCATCGAGAAATTCAGTCCCGTATCTAGATGTGTATTGTTGCTTAAGGACACCATTTTGAGCATGACAGATAGATGAGCCTCATTTACGGCAAGTGTAGTTTTGTTCAAGGCGATCAAACAAATGTGCGTTTTGTGCTTTTCATTTGTACCATTTTTGTCCGCAAGATGATTTTTTGTAATAAATCGATGATGCTGAACAATTTTGTAACTGACTTTTTTCCCCCGTATTTCGTACAGTTTTTGAGATAAGAACGTTAACTCCGAATTTTGCCACCAGGTGGCGCTGTAAGCGATTTCCTTGCGTAGCGGATGGCAACTTTACTATACCTAGACCCCACATTTATGACTATAGCTCTCGCCGTTCAGAAATTATTGGGGTGACAACGGACTTTAACGGGCACACTGTATATTTTTTACTTTAATTTCTTATTTTCTCGTAGTTTTCACATTCACAAGACTTTTCGTCATTACACATTTGTAATTTAATTGAGATATAACGTCGCTTTTATATCAAAATGTCGTATGTTAAAGGCCTCATACATCAAAATTTCACATGTTTTGCTGTAACAGCTGTAACCACTTACAACATACGACATTTTGCGCCAACATACGACAATCACATATCACATACAACGATTTGAGAGTAGATGTAACTAACATATACAAGCATTTTAGACCAATGAAAAGGTTTTGGAAAATTTGGTATGCGGCATTTTGATATAACTAAAAACTATATATTTTTATATAACATTTTATTATTTTGTTCATTTTCAGAGAATCCGCAGTGTAATATATTTTTCAAAAAGTTTCAGGTATATCTTCATTTTTTCACACAAAGGCAGATTCAAAAATTTTCAGAGAAATGATAATTTTTATCCACGCAAAATGATATCGATACAAAATATATTTTTCTCAATAAATGAATAAATTATAGTGAAATATACTGTTTCAACTGAAAGGCCTCCCTGTATACACATAACATTTGATGTGGAATATTTTAACTATGTTGCATAAACTTCAAAATTATCATCTATAATCAAACCCAAATGGAAAGGAGACTACAGTCCTATGTAACGAAATTTTAATATCAATATTCTAATTAAAGTTCATGTGGAACAGTACAATTATGAATAATCGCCATTGACACTGATACACTGATCCCAGGGCGTAGGAAGAGAGTGGATGGTTTCAGTGTAGAAATTTCTGGGTCAGGCAAACACCTATTCTCGCCGTCTTCTGATTCTTTGACAGATGCTTGGGCACCCACTGTTTACAAACTTTGCTATAACCAAGTATTTTGTGGATTATGTGATGCACAGTTCCTATGTTTATCGAGAGTTCAATAGCAATTTCAAGTGTGGTGATCCGACGATCCTTCCATATGAGCTCATCCACAGCCGAAATCGTTGCACTATTGGTCACAACGTGCGCCTGCCCAGAGCGTGGCCAGTCCTTGATGTTTACACCTTCCGCTTCATAACGCTGACACCACCGGAATATGGTGCACCATGCGAGACACTGCACTCCGTGAACTTCTTTAATCCTGCGATAAATTTGTGAAGCATGCTCTCGTTTTGCGCTCTGTGCTGATCTGGAGGAATCCATCATGCAACGAACTGCGGAAGCAAATCTCCAGAAATAAGGATATTGATGCGAAGCTGTCAACTACGCAGGTGCAACTGGGAATACCACCATGCCATCTATCGACTAGCACATTAACTAGCTGGTATTTGATACAACGCCGATACAGCTAAGGTATCTTTTTCATTTGGGCACACCTTATACTACGGTGTTAATAATTTTTCATGTTGTTAATTACTCGAATAATAGATAAAAAGATACTATACGTATATACTATATGTAATTTAATAAATGAAGATATGCAGTTCACTGTTTTATTATAATTTTGAAATGCAACCGAGGTATTTTAGTTGCAAGTGAAGCCTAAATCATTACTGATATGAGTCAATATTTCATCCCAGATAGCAAAGAAAGCTTGTCTAAAAGGTTTTGGAAACTTTGTCGTCGGCAAAGGTAAAAGGTTGTCACAAAGGTTTCCATGACAAGGGTTGGACATTTCGGCAAGGTAGCGGAAAGGTTCGCTAGTCAATAAGAAACAAGGTTTTCTGTAAAGTTTTCAGTAAGATTTCCCCATGCTTTTATTACAAGCATGTTTCAGCTTTTCTTAAGCTAGTTTCAGGCCTTTCAAAAGTTTGTTAAGAACCCTAATGCGGCGGACATAATAGAACACCCTCCGTAAGCCATACTCCTACAGAGGGGACCCAACCCATTTTTATACCCCTTCTTCTGACGTCATCTTAGTCCAACTTAGTGTTATTTGGAATGTCAATTAATTAGATCAATTAGGAATCTTAATTAATCAAAGCTTAATTTAATTTCAATTAATTTGATTAATCTAATTTTTAATTGAATTAACTTGTACGTTTTCGTTGTAGATTGTGACAAAACTTCAAATTCCTCCGAGCAGGGATCGAACCCGCGTTCGTAGAGTTGGAAGGCAAACGCAATAACCACTATACTGAACGGGGCTACGCAAGATGGAACAGGTGGTTGATAAAAAAAACTTTCCTGCGTCAATTTTGGGGGAATTGTCTCCGAAACGGTTTGTGCGGAAATTCTTTCGCAGACTTGTCATTCAAACCTTGTCGGTGAGATAGTTCATAAAAAGCTTTCCTACTTAAACCATGCTGCAATGTTTTTCCAAACGGTTTTCGCGGACAGCCTACGGAAAGTGAAATAGCAACCTTTCCGCAACCTTCTTTGCTATCTGGGATAGACTCTAGCAATTGTTTGAAGAAAATTATAATTTTAAATTTTAGTATACAAAACTTGTGACCGTATTTGGATATCATTTTTTTCGCAAATTTTAACTAGATCAACATTACTGCAATTTTAGCCAACTTTATTTTGTAGAAATCTTTGGATGTTTTTGTACCAATTAGTTACATTATCGATGAACGCGCCATCACTATCAGAATAGCAAATAAACTGATGTTCCGCTTGTAAAATTAAACTATTCAGATATTTAGTAGATGTCTAACCACGAACTAGAGGTCAAAATATGTCCAGAGAAATACTGAAATGAAGATTTTATTCAATTTCCAGTATGTGCAAAAATTTCTAGAAAGATAGTACTCTTCAGATTGCAGATGAATGCTCCTTTTAAAACGGAGATTCTGGGGGAAAATAGGGAAAGCAATTTCCTTCGTTTTAGTTCATTAGTAAATATGAACAGTAGCCCCTTCTGACCGCCAGTAGGTTTATACATTCTTGTTTTTCTTCAATACCTGTAGAGCATCATACATATAAGGTGATATGGCACGTGTGATGAAAGGACAGACATATTAGGTCCGCGGGAAAAGTGGTACGCCGATAGCTTTTTAGTTCACCATTGTACCAGCTTATGGGCAGAAGGAAAAATTATAATGTTACAGCACCTATACCACACGTAAGGAAAAAGTGAAGGAAAGTACTATTATTTACCCGAGCTAAAGATTTTATTATGAAACCTTACTGGCTTGGTGGTACATCATCCGTAGAAAGACGAAAAATTCTACTGGTACAGCATCTATACCACCGGTAAGAAAAGTGTTTACGAGAATAGACTTCTTACTGTTTGCCTGAGCTAAAGTTATTTTTTTATAATACTCTAACAGCTTAATAGCACACCAGTTGTACCATTGTACCAATACGTAGATACCATTCGTAAGGAAAATATTAAAGAACGACTTACTATTTGTTGTCTGAGCTTAAGGTATTTTTTATAATAAAATCCAGGAATCGATAAACCATAGGCGTCGTTTGCTGGTTTCAGCTGATCGCTGCTTCCTGTCATGTCTAGCTTTCCTATAACATCGTAGAACGGCCGGATTACCTTCTGAACTTCCGCGAAGAGATCTCCAACCTAAAATTCAGTAATCGGAAAAAATAAAAGTGCTTACTTGACATTAAGTTTTATAGGTAAAATACAGCAAAGATTTGCAGAAAATTATGAATTATATTCACGTTTTCAACAAAAATTATTTATACCATTAGGTTGAAGAAAATGAAGAATAACTTAATTGTATCTTTTTATACCAAGTGGGAAAAACATAGTTAACGAGACGCAAACCAGTTACCACTAGTTGCAGTCTGCCACTACCACTGCAAACAACCACCAAGAGCTGTTACCACCACTGAAAAAAACAAACAAAAAAACCCATCATGTAATACAGAATTAAAAGTTTCGATTACCTGCTTTTCTTGATCCGATGTGAGTTGTCTGGTTACTTTCATCCAGTCAGCTATCGCACTCTTAGTGTTTAAAAGATCGTCAAACTTCTGCTCGAAAGAGTCCAGATTAGCCTCGAGTACCCTGGAAATCGAAATTAGTGATTAAATGCTCTTTTCTCAAAGATAAATTGAAAATAAAAAATGCGCAAGAAATGAAACTGATAGAATTTGTCCATTTTTATCATTAACCAACGAGGTGGCTAATTTAAGGAATATTCTTGCAATAAAGGTACTTTATAGACACTTCACATTCATTTAAAGTGTAATAATAAATATAGAGTGAGAAATGTTAATGAATAATTTCTGGATCCTATCTGCTAATCGCCAAAGTTAATTTACTGCGATAAACTACTCGAAAATGATTCTTTTTCTTTCTTTCAGAAAACTTCTGCTCGAAAGAGTCTAGATTAGCCTCGAGTACCCTGGAAATCGAAATTAATGATTAAATGTTCTTTTCTCAAAGATAAATTGAAAATAAAAAATGCGCCAGAAATGAAGCTGATAAAATTTGTCCGTTTTTATCATTAACCAACGAGGTGACTAATTTAGGGAACATTCTTGGAATAAAGATACTTTATAGACACTTCAAATTTATTTAAAGTGTAATAATAAATATAAAGTTAGAAATGTTAATGAATAATTTATGGATCATATCTGTTAGTCGCCAAAGTTAATTTACAGCGAAAAACTACTCTAAAATTATTCTTTTTCTTTCTTTGAGAATAAGCAATTAGAATTGCTGGAATAAAGTTTTTAAAGCAAAGTGCAACAATTCCTACAACACAACATTCTCATAAAATGGTTTCCACCAGACATGCTTCCTTTCTACCAAACATGTTGACTAGGGTGGATCGAAAATTCAAAGTGTGGATAAAATAATCGGCATAGGATGCAAAAGTTGTCTTTTAAGTGTGCTAGCATACATGCAAAATTTTTTCAACTTTGTTTAATATCTTACGGTGCCCCAAGATACTTAAATATTTGCAACCCCCCGATGTTTTATGCAAATTTCGAATTAAAAATTAAAAATGCGTTAAAGAAAAGATTTTACAGGAAAAACGTATAGGAGAGAAATTTTATTTTATTATTAAATTAAT
Organism: Araneus ventricosus; assembly: GCA_013235015.1. Lineage (NCBI taxonomy): Eukaryota > Metazoa > Arthropoda > Arachnida > Araneae > Araneidae > Araneus > Araneus ventricosus. The sequence continues at coordinate 28,892 of BGPR01008513.1, read as the reverse complement.
AAAATTATTTTTGTTTATGAAATATTATTCAGGGACCCACATCTACCTTTTTTCCTTCTAACAATAACACAATTTTACTTTATTTCGAAGACGAAGATAAACCACGCCACAATTTCGACTTTCCCTAAACTAAAACAGATCGCTACAGGGGAAACTTCGGCAAAAACGTTCTTTTTTTCCTCATTCCCTTGCTGTTTGAATGAGTTAGACCCGTCTGGACTCTGAGTCTGAGTTCCGAGTGGATAAATTCTTGCGTCATTTCGAACCATGGTTGCCACATTGACCTTTTAAGGCCAAATTATGGAAATTTGGCTTTTTTCAAAGCCCTTGGCCTTAGGAATTTTCATTTGGCCTTAATTCCATTTTTGGCTTTATTATCGTGAATGATTTTTAGAACAATTTTTAATTACTTATTCTATTGTTCTTTAATAAATTTTAGATATTAAACATTTCAAATGATACATAATGAGCTGTCAAACGAAATAGCTCCTGAATAGAACAAGGACTTTTTAAATTTCATTCACATAAATGTTAGTTTAATAAGACAGCATTGAACATATGCCGATCAAGTGGGATTCGTTTTCATGAAGGGTGCCGTTTTTCTTATAGCAAATGTTTTTTTCAATCAATTTGTCAAATTTGGCCTTTTTTGGCCTTATTTTTAAGAAGGTTTGGCTTTTTTGATATTTTGATCTGGCAACCCTACATCGAACTTCGAAGGCAAGTGAAACACCTGACTGTTCGGTTTCTCATTTCATGCTTTGTTTGAAGAAATACTTCGTTTTTGTTATAATATTGTTTTCAGCGCATTTTGCAAAATACAAAACTTAGTTGAGAACATCACGAATTTAACATTAAAATAAACAACAGCAGTAATGTCTAAAGAAAAGAATATAGTGAAAAATACGAAGCGAAGAACGATGTGTCCAATCTTTGGACCGCTTTATAAACTTCATGATCGAGTGCTGGCAACAGTTTCTGATGTGCTAAAATATTATTTATTGATGATGTTTGAAATGAAAACGACGTTACCTGTACGTGAGCCGACAGTAGCTGTAATTTCTGAAGTGGTTGCTCAGAAAATTTAATCAATATGGGTTAAATCTTCTATCCCTCATATATCTCATAAGAGAGTTATTGAAAAAAAATAAGAAAATGTCATGATGAATATCGCAATCTTTTTTCTTAGGAATGATAAAAAAATACCAACAAAAATTGTAAAATTATCGTAACGAAAAAATATCGTGTTTGTTCGATATCACATTTTGTAACTGTACAAATTTCGATACATGTAAATGCCAAAAAGACATGAAAATTCCACTTGCTGAACGATTGTTTATAAAAGATCAAAGATTAGAAAGGAAAATGGTTATTGGAGGAGTGGACGTAATTGCGACTAAAAAAAAGAGAAAGGAGAAGAAAGAAATCAGATGGAAGACGAAAGAATAAAACGTAAAATAGTTAAAACTGATGCTAAATCAATGGAGCTACTTGAGCTTAATTCTATGTCTTCGTCCTCGTATATAGGTACGAATGCAATTACCTTGGAATATCAATCACAAAATCTTTTAGATTTCTCTACCTTAGCAAGGGAATGTGATCAATACGGAATTTTAGATAGAGCAGCTGCTTCAATTGCCAATGCAGTTTTACAAGACTTTGGAATTGTACACGAAGGAGAGACTTCGCATGTGGTAGATCTCAATAAAATTTGTAGACAGCGTAAAAAGTTACAAAATGCAGTTGTAGAGTCTACTAAGTTAACAGTGTCTCGGTCTCTTTTAACCGGATTATATTTCGATGGGAGAAAAGACAACACAAAAGTGCTAATTAAGAAGAACACAAAGTACTACCCAAAGACCACGAAGGAGGAACATTATTCTCTTGCAATCGAACCTATCTCTGTGCATATCGGACATGTCACCTCTGCAACAGGAGGAGCTAAAGCCATAAAAGAAGCAACACTCAATTTTTTGTATCAAATAATTTGCAATTAAATGGTCTAACAGTAATTGGATGCGTTATTATTCGCTTGATGGAACTAGACCTCAACAGACCATTATAGTGGTGCATTTGTTTGCGACATATAAATCAGTTACCTCTCCGTCATCTACTTAATTCTTTGGATTGTGCAACAACTGGTCCTAAAGAATTTTGTGGACCAATTGGTAAAGCAATCAAAACCTGCGAGGAGTTACTTGTAGTTCCTTTTTCTTCAATAAGTGTGGAGAATATGCAGATAATATAGATCGAATGGTTCTCAGCAATGATCAGCAATATCTATATGATATTTGTCTAGCGATATCACGTAGTGAATATTATTCTGACCTGGCATTAAGAAAGCCTGCTCCAGTTGCTCACTTCAGGCGGCTAACAACTGCAGGTAGAATTTTAAGGTTGTATGTGACCACAGATAAACCAATTGGCAATCTTATTATTCTTGCAACATATATTATGAAGGTATATTCAACTGTACGGTTCCATGTCGAGACAAAGTCCTCCATAACAGAAGGAGCGCGGCATATTTGGAGACTTATCTCATTTTCTAGATATTTGGGACCCAATTTAAGAAATATAGTAGACACTGTTATTCAAAGAAATAGCTTCTTTTGTCATCTTGAAAATTTGATATTGTCAATTCGCACAGATAACAGAGAGAAAATAAGGTCTTTCGCGCTACGAAAACTAATTTGTGCTAGAAATGAAAACAGAGGATCATCAGAATAAGAATTTTTCAAGTACCAAAAAATAGACTTTAAAGCAAGGGATTATTTTGCACTTATTAACTGGCAACGAATTGGACCTTCTGAACCACCTCTTTTGATGAATGTGCCATTTACAGAAATTGAGGCCATGGTAAAAGTTAGAAAAACGGAGGATTTGTCAAAATATCCATGCCATACCCAAGCTGTATAAAGATGTTTTCGCTTAGTGTCTGAAATGTCGGAAAGTGTATATAGAGAAGAGAAGAGACACGATTTCATAATGAATAGGATACAATCAAGAAGTCTTATCAAGCATTATAATAAAAAAAGGATTATAACCTTCAGAAATATGCAATTCTTCAAACTAATAGAATTAAAATATCTATGATGTAAGCTCACTTTTTATAAGTTTTGTGACTTATTGCTTTGACTATTAAATCTATACTTCATACATTATTATAAAATTATAATTATTTATAAGTTTATACTTTAATACTTGAATAATCTGCAAATTTTTCAAATATTTTTCATTAATTCACAATTTTTAATAGATATTTGTAAAAATGTCAATTTTTAACTTTTTTTTTGGGGGGCGGGGCACTTGGGCCACCAGAAGATATGAATGAATTTTAATAATAATGAAGAAAAAACGTAAACTAATATACCCAAACCAAAACTTACTTATCCGGAAATTTTGAAAATATTTTTTTATAAATTTCCAAAACAAATGTCATTTTTAACTATTTTTAGGGCACTGGGAGATATGAATGGATTGCAATTTAAAAGTATATGTAAACTAATATACCTAAGACACAACTTTCCCACCCCGCGCCAAAATTAATTTCAAAACAAAACAAAAAAAAATTGTAAATTTTAATAAAAAAATAATTTTTAACTATTTTTGAGGCGTTTGGGGCACCGGAAGATATAAATGAATTTCGATAAAAAATTATATAAACTAATATACTTAAGACACAACTTTCCCGCCCCATGCCAAAAATGTTATCAAATTTTTTCCCCCTATACTGTTCGATCCACCCTAATGTTGACATGGTGGAAAAAAAGATATTCGAAATTCTAATTCGAAAAACCTTGGTTTGATTATGTTTTAGGCTTGACCCGTCTGTCTTCATGTTATTTTCAAAAAATTAGTCTTAATTATGTAGCAAACGTGCACACACAAAAAAAATGTATTTAATATCTTCGTAAAGCGCGTGCAGTAACTGAAACAATGAAAAGTATTGTAAATATACTTAAAATATTTTTTTAAAAAATTAATAAAATTAGAGAAAAATTGCATGGAAATAAAAGTAGTAACACCGAAAAGATAGGTTTTTGAGTTTCAAAGTGGTGTAAAACAGTTTTTGTGCAATAATATGCTTTGCAGTTTTTGAGGGAAAACGTTAAAAGTTGATTAATTTTTAATTAAAAGTCTAATTAAGAATTTCAAAATCTATTACACAAGAATCTACACACAGGAGCATCTACTACACAAGAAACAACTACGCGATATATTTAATCACCGGTTGTAGTTCACCGTGCTGAACCATCTTATTTTGATGTTTATAAGTCCGTATCAGACTCCGGATCTTGGGAATTCCTTTTGTCTAGTGGTTAAAATTCGAGACTCCGACCCCAAAGGTACCAGGTTCTAATCTTCGTTTTGCCACAGTGGTGACCCGGAAGAACACACAACGCCTACTTTCAGTCCCACTACTAGATGGCAGCACCAAAAAATCACATCAATTCCATCTACCTCTGCATCCAACAGATGGCAGCACTTCAACTTCTACACCAATCTCTCCCAAATTCAAAGTCTATGACCATTTCATAGCACAAAGTCTGCACATGCCTGCGCACACACAAATGGGAGGTAACAATCTGCGCATATGCACGCAGCGCAATTATCGCTTCCTTGACATTCAGATAATATCAAACAAGCTAGGGGTTGCTCCTGTATTTCACCGTGCTGTACCATCTTACTCCGATGTTTATAAGTCCGTATCCGCCTCCGGACATTCCTTTTGTCTAGTGGTTGAGATTCGAGCCTCCGAACCCAAAGATACCAGGTTCCAATCCTCGTACTGCCACAAGGTCGAACGGTTTGCGCTGTAAAGCGTTTTTAACGATTCTCGTAATATGCATGCCGTATCCGCATGTCAATTTTTCGCATGCCGCAGTTTATATACTAAGTGCCCACTAAAGCCTCTTACCATCCTTTTAATTACCGAATGGTATCTAGGTATGGCATGGTACGCTACTGGATGAAAAACTTACAGCCGTACCTAGGGGAAAACGGTTGTGTTAGCATTATTATCTCTAAAACGGTACGAGATAGAGGAAAAAGTGAACTACAAAGTTATAGAGTATCATCAATTTAGTACAAAAAGACACCTTGTGGACGTAAATGTTTAGATCAGAACACTTGAAACGCATATTTGTTTGTTCGCGATTTCCTACACTGACACGTAGCTAAAAATTCTTAGGGGGGAAAAACTAGTTATCACATGATACTTTTATTTCCGATGTTCAAACTTCTCTCCGTCAGCTACAATGCACATCTGGACCCTTGCCACGTTGGGGGCTCGTTTTCCGTCCGAAAGATAATCTTTTCTCCTTTCGTTGAAGTTTCGTGACGTAACAGTTTCGGAAGCCGCAAACAAACAAATGTGTATTTTAAGCGTTCATGACCATAAAGTGTCTTTCTGTACTAAATTTATCATGCTCTACAACTTTGAAATTCACTTTTTCCCTCTATCTTGTACCGTTTTAGAGATAATAACGCTAACTCCACCGTTTTCCACCAGGTGGAGCTATAAGTGGTTCATCCAGTAGCGCATAGTCACTTTATCATGCCTGGACACCACTCTTATGAAGATAGCTGCAGCCATTCTGTAGTTAATAGAGTGGTAAGAGACTTTAGGGGGAACCATGCATAGTGTCCATGTTATAATCATAACGTTTTAAAAATTGACATTATTACAATAAAAAGGTAATATAATGTCCCTAAACTTACATTTGGTGATCTAATATCCCTCTTACAACAAGGTTTCGATATAACATGAAATAAAAATGCTTTCTTCTTATCATCGTTTAATAAGGTTTCACAGGATACGTGCTTTTATTATGTCTTATACAGCATAAACCTTTAGAATGTAGAATATCTTTGATCGTAATTTTCACTTAACAGAAAAAATAGATATAATATGATGAAGCATTAGCAAACTAAAAGCTTAGAAGTTAAAATATTTAAAAAGAAACAAGGAACAACCTTTAGAATGTGTCGTATATGATTATCTTTGATCATAATTTCCAATTAAAAGAAAAAACAGATATAATATGATAATTCATTCCCAAACTAAAAGGTTAGAAGTTAAAATATTTAGAAACAAACAAGGAACACAAGGAACAACCTTTAGAATGTAGTATATGATTATCTTTGATCGTAATTTTCTATTAAAAGGAAAAATAGATATAATATGATGATTCATTCCCAAACTAAAAGGTTAGAAGTTAAAATATTTAGAGACAAACAAGGAATACAAGAGAGAGAATATAAAAGAGGGTATCTGATAATTTAAAAAAAATAAAAGCATATTTTTAAAAACGTTTATGTTTTTTTATTATTTTCTACGTTTCGGACTTTAATAAATTTCACAATTGATTATTTTAATTATTCTGACATCCTGAAATAATGTTTTTCTGAAAAAATTCACTACTAGGCGAAATTCCTAAGGAATTTAAATTAAAATGATGCGATTAATCGATAATTTAGTTCTGAAAATATTACAAAATTTTATTGTCATCGGAAACATGCAACTGTACAGAATTTCAGTTGTATGTTTCCGAATTTGTTGAACTATGGTACAACAGATTGTGAGTAAAAACTATATTGCAAAATTGCATCCTTAATGACCATGTAATATACTGAAACATTGTCTTAAGTAAAAAAATAATAATCCAGCGAAAGTAATCGAGCAATAAATATTCATTTGTACCTGTTTCTCAGTTTGTCTGTTCTAGAAGGATCAAGGTAACTTAAAGGCCACAGTTCCATCTTGATTGGAATTCCCTTTCCTTCATTGAAACTTTTCAAGTCATCTGGGAAGTTCTTCATGGCTTCTTTTAAAGTTTCCATGTCATTCGGGGCCTTGCTTAGAGGTATAGAACTAAACACTTTGATTTGAGTGCTCTCCACTGTCTTTGCAACGTCCGTCATGTATTCACCACTAACTGAAAGTAGTGGTGAATAAATGACGAATTAATTAAAACAAAAATCTTATCAAAAAATTACAAAACAGAAAAGGCAAAATATTTCAACAGCCAAGAGGTCAGTTCTGTTTAGAGATATGGGAGACGGTAGGAAGTTTTAAAATGTAAAAAAGTTTTCTGAAATTGTTCTCTTTATTAAAACATGTCCTTTTGAGAAACTAATTATGAATCACACAGAAATTAATGATATTGCGTCAAAGGAACCATTATCCTTCATTCAGTGGTGTAGTCGTAAATTA
>BGPR01008513.1:0-21666 GCA_013235015.1 Araneus ventricosus | reverse complement strand
AAAGGAACCATTATCCTTCATTCAGTGGTGTAGTCGTAAATTAAGTAGTACACGGAACACTGTGGCTAGGGTCTGATATCATTCTTTTTATTCAGAATATGTACTTTAGTGAAACTAATCATGAATCACACAGATATTAATGTTATTTCGTCAAAGGAACCATTATCCTTCATTCAGTGGTGTAGTCGTAAATGAAGTAGTACCCGGAACACTGTGACTAGAGTCTGATATCATTCTTTTTATTCAAAATATGTCCTTTTGTGAAATTTTTTCTCAATTATGGGCATAAGGCGAGTTTTTATTTATGAAGGGTAATTTTAATATAGCCAGATGGCTGATAATTTTAATCAATCTTAATAGCGTTTTGTTATTTGTGTTTTTCCTCTTTTCTTTGAAAATATGCCTTTTGGTGTACAGATCTCCTTTGTTCTTTGTTTGGGAAATTTTGGGCTAAGAGAAGCTATGTTTGACGTAATTCTAGCTTCTTGCAGAAAAATTTCCCAATTATCATTTTGAATCCATTTCGAATAAAGTTCTTAGCCCTTGAAGAACTGGACTAGAATGGATTCCTTGTTTGCTTTTGGTTTCATTCGATTGCCTCCGAGTTTGTTTTGTTTTTTTGTCTTTTTTTGTATGATCTTGATTTTCTTTTGTGAAAGTAATCGTGAATCACCTAGATATTAATGTTACTTCGTCAAAGGAATTATTATCTTTTGTTACCAATGGTATAGTCGTAAATTAAGCAGTGACTAGGGTGATATTGCTGGGGGGGAGGGACAGAATGGATCAGTTATAGAGAGGAGAAGCAGGGGATTATTAGGTCCCCTGCTTATCTAGGTATGGTAATATAAAGGAACCGAATTCAAGTATTTTAACTGATCAGAAAGTCTTTAGCCTTGTTGCATAACTATTTAAAAAAAAACTATTTTCTAAGATAGCCGAAAGTTAACGTGAATAAGGAAACGTTTTTTGATGCCGTTTGGTGTGATTAGACTATGAGATTTCAATTGTCTGATTTTCTTTGAAACAAGCGTTTATCAGAAGTTGACAGAAACTGCGAATTAATCAGAATATTCTACCACATAGCTCCTAATATATCAAGTGCCTTTGTTAAATTTCACCTTCTTTCTTTCTTTTTTTCCTAATTAAATCTGGTTGCTTCTCATTAACCTTATTCTCACCACTTTTTGAATATTCTGTTGCATTTTCCTCAATTTCGATATTTGTTGATGTACCTCACGCCATTATAGAATCATGGATGCTCAACAATTTATCGAATAACTTACCCAGATAGCAATTTTAGTTTGCAGCAAGCTTGCTCTGTAAAATCTGCAAGCTTGAAACAAGTTTGTAGCAAGTTAACGCAAGATTCGAAGTCACCAAGCGACGAACTTGCAGCAAGCTTGCCACGTCAAACTCATTGCAAACATAGCAAAAACAGAGTACGGACACAGCCTCGGATTAGAACTCGCAACCTAGCGCGACGCTCTAAACCACTCAGCCAGCTAGACTGCGAGAAGAGAAGATAGATTGTGCTAATAGATCGCGCATACGATTTATTTTAAACTCTTCTCTTAATTTAATTAATTTTTTAAATTTTGTGTTGAGAACATGATTTGAAATCAAAGAGAGAGCGATTTTCGCTAATAACTACGTTTTGTTAGTAGAATAAATTATGAAATTAGGTTTCAAAAGTAATTACTTTTAAAATGGGACAAAATGTAAGTTATTATTTTTCGACAAACATTGACTGTTTTTTAGGTTTAATTTTGTTTATAAACGTTAAAATTTCAACATTAAGAAAAAGGCGATATAGTTTTCTTTTAAGTGCGAGTTCTATATTTAGTAAAAAGATGGAAAATGTTTCAAAAATTTTTTTTATAAAAAAGTTAGTTTTTTCACAAATTATCATTGATTTATTGAATTAATAAAAAGAAGGACGGTCTAGGAGATGCTATTAAAAATCGGATGTTTTTTTAAAACAGAGACAAAGATAATTATCTCTTTGTGCTATCATCTTTGCATCAAGCCTGTTTTGCAAACTCACAGAAAGCTTGCATTGCAAGGAGGAGTGGCGCTAGTTGTCACGGCGAACCTGTGGCAAACTCGTTCTGCAAGCAAGGGTGTTGATTCTGCATTGTTAGTTTGCCACAAGTTCGCTTCAAGCTTGACGCGTCAAATTTGCCATGACAAGGTAATATCAAGTAAAAATCAAACTTGCTGCAAACGTACGTGCTATCTGGGAGGATAGTTCTAATTTGTTAGTAAAGAATACGGCAATTTTCTAAAAACACTATTGGTAGCAGTTTGATTTTTAACTCACATTTCTAATTGCAGACTGCAATAGAAAGGTTTAGATGAAACATGGAAATATATGCATGTGATAAATGCAATTAATCAGTGCCTTTAAAACGAATTCCTTTTAACGCTGCTTATTTTTAAAAATAAACTCCCCTCTACACCATTTCAAAGATAAATGTACGCGAAAACCTTCAGTTTTTACCCACATCTCTGAAAATCTTCTGTATAAAGGTGAATTTCAGTAGCGAAGAGGATACCTTACTCCATAAAAATGCTGATCTAGTGAAAACGAGGGGATTTTCCCGTTTTAAAAGCATAAAAGCCGTGTCCGCTCTTTCCTGCTTTGGACACTTCTCGATGATCCATGCCACTTTAAGCACTCTATTTGAACAATTACCATAGCGAGTACTTATTTAAAACACCTTCTGAAGATCTTTCATCCACTATTTCTAATAAGATGATAAGACTACAAATAAAAGGAATTTTGTACTTTACCGTCACTTCAACTCCTTCAAGCTATGTCTAACTTCCAAACAACTTTTATATCTCACATACACGTCAAGAACAGGTTACAAATGCTTGCAAATGACATAAAACAGTTATATCTCAAGATAAAATGCTTTGCTTTATGTTAAATTTGGTTAACCTGGAGTTTAGGGTGCGTACCCACTTCGTTTCCCTTAAGCTCGCCAATTGTTTGTCGCCAAGAGAGAGTGCCGGAACATTTGTTTTGGATGAGAGTTGAACATTTTTCGTCATCGTTTGCGCATGCGCTGACAGTGAGTTGTTTACCGGTCTACGGCGCATGCCCTTAATTTCGCCTCATTTGCATTGGTCCACTGTCTGCTCTCTTCGATTTGATTGGTCGGCGTACGAATTTGAATAATACTTCGCTTGGAATTCTTGATCATTTACCAAACGATTTTTTTTCAATAACCGGTCGCTTCTTTTCTGAAGATTTTCGTTCATTTAATTTGCTGATTCTCATTGTCTGTGTTGCTGACTATGGCTTCCAAATATCGAACAAGGAATGTTTTTTCTGGAAACAATGGTTCCCTCGCTACTTTTTCTGTGTGTTTGTTTTTCCTGTGTTCGTGCGTTCCCTGTGTGTTTCGTTCCTCAATGAAAAAAAGAAGCTACGAGGAGCCCGCTTTGCTAAAAGTGAAGCCGGTGATGTTTTTTAAGTTAAAAAAATTTGCCCGGTGAATACTTGCAATGCCGAAGGCATTACGTGCTCAATTTCTCGTTTTGAGATGCCGTAGGCATCGAATGCGCAGGAGACCTATAAAAACTCACTGCGCATCTTAAACGGTGTTTGTCGACGACGAATAAAATTGCGCCAAAGAAAATTGGCGAGAAAATAGTACGCACCCTAAACTTCAAGTTTATCTTAAATTTTTAATCGTTATTTAAAATTTCATAAATACTCTTTCGAGAGATTTAGAATCGCAACTCCTTTTCGGATTACTATTAAGAATGTGAAAGTACGGGATGTCCATGAATTATTTTCGGGTTTTCCTTACTTCATTACTTTTGACTTAAGAACACGACGATAAATATTATTAGACTAGAAGATTTGTGCCCGTCTAAGACGGTCTTTTATCTTGCCAACAATACCTCAGATCTGATAGTCACAAATTTACTAACGAAAGCTGTTGAAGAAAATCTGATGCAGATTGACAGAGTGCTTTAGAAATGAAAAAAGCGCGGAAAACAGAACTAATGAATCAATTGACACTAACCTCGATTTTTTTCCGAGTAAAAACAATGCAAAATCCACTAACAGAAAAAAATGCATTACCAAATACAAAATAAAAAATGATTCATTGATGAATGCAAATCTGTAAGTAAAAGGAGCCTTTTTTTCGGTGTAAGGACGGTTAAGGAATATTCCTAAGACCATTGGAATAGAGAGATCTCAAAATACTTGAACGCTTTCTCTTTCAAAGATAAGGGAAATTCACTTCCAGATTCAAAAACCGCTCAGAACTCTGCCCTGCTCCCCCGCTCCGAATTCTAAGAAAAGAAAACCTCCCCTGTTCTCCAAATCCTTATGGGCGAGCTGTTAACGAAGAAAGCGAGCGCTGGCACGTAGCGACGCCCACATTCCTGAGCGTTAGAGGCCTTCTCACGGCTTTTATATTTTAGATATTCATAAAGTACAACTCAAAAAAGAGTTTTAATAATGCAAACCAAGTTAAATAATTTCCACATGGCAGGTTTCTGCGGCACTTAACCTATAGACACTTGGTATGAAATTGAGTTTTGTCATGATGTGTTACGTGCCATGGAATTCTGTCATAACTTTTGTACTAAAGGTTTGTAGATATCTGCCACATCCTAGAAGTTTCGCTGTTCTTATTTCGCCCAAGATGTTTGAATACTTAATTGCTCTTGTATAAAGATTGCATGCATTTTACAGGGTGACAATTATTGAGGTATATGAAATAAAAAATAAAATTTTCAAAAACTACTGAGTTCAAAAATTTCATTCAAATTCTAAAAGTAACTACAGATATTCGGATTTAGTTTAGGACATGTTCGATATGCTTGCCATCAATGGCGCTGACGTGGCGTAGACGAAGAGCAAAATTCTGCAAAAAATGTTGAAGTGTCGAGACATCGACACTAACAGTTCTCTCGAGCTTTTCACTCAAATATTTGATTGTTATAACACTTGGACCGGTTGTCTTCAGCTTGCACTCGGTCGCAAATTTCCTTTGAGCCGCAATCGGGTTGTTATTGCTCGAATAGTAGGCCTTGACGATAGATATACTCTCAGAAACGCTGTATTTCAACATTTTCAACGAAAAATGAACAGCAACAACAATAAGAGTGCGCATGCTCAAAAAAAATCCCAACATGCCCTGCATTCAACCGCCAAGTTTTAACTGAATCTCGCCAAAGGTTCAAAAGTTATCAAGGTTTTTTCTTCATATAGCTCAATAATTGTCACCCTGTACTAACCTTATTCTAGACATATCAAGACTGAATTCAATTTACAGTCAAGTGTCGACGAGTTACATGTCGCGAAAACCTGCCATTAGGAAAATACTTAACTTTCTTTGTGTTACTAAAAACAGTTTTTGAGTTGTGCTATATGAATATGCAATAATATTTATCGTCAGGTTCGTCAATCAAAAGATATAAGGCAAGGAAACCCGACAACAATTTATTGTCACCCTGCACAACAGTGATTAACGCCTACCTTCAACTCCAAGATCGAAGATTTCAATTCTTCCCCCGACATCTACGGCAGCTTTGATCCTCTGCTTGTCTCGAGTGGTGTTGCACTCCAGGCGTAAGGCCACGATTAATTCACCGCCGTACGTGATACTGCGAACGAAGTGGGTGCCTAGAGCGTCTCCCCTGGTCTTCCATAAGTCGTAGGGTTTTGCATCAGCGGCCAATTGCTCCGTCACCTAAAGGAACAGGTTTGTCACATTCTTTATGACTGTCTTACTTCAGCAAGAAAAGGAAGATAAAGTGCTGAAACGCTTTAGTGGTTAGGAGACAGTTAGGACTTTTTTAACCCTCTAAAATACTATTTTTACATTCTCGTATACGATGCACAGAAAGTACTGCAATCCCTGGTCTTCCATAAGTCGTAGGGTTTTGCGTCAGCGGCCAATTGCTCTGTCACCGAAAGGAACAGGTTTGTCACATTCTTTATGGCTGTCTTACTTCAGTGAGAAAAGGAAGATAAAGTGCTGAAATGCTTTAGTCGTTAGGAGACAGTTAGGACTTTTTTTAACCCTCTAAAAGGGCTATTTTTACATTGTCGTATATGACAAAGAGAAAGTATTGCAATCCCTGGTCTTCCAGAAGTCGTAGGGCTTTACGTCAGTGGCCAATTGCTCCGTCACATGAAGGAACAGGTTTGTCACATTCTTTATGGCTGTCTTACTTCAGTGCGAAAAGGAAGATAAAGTGCTAAAATGCTTTAGTGGTAGATAGGTAGGATTTTTTCTAACTTTCTAAAATACTATTTTTACATTATCGTACATGACAAAGAGAAAGTATTGCAATCCTTGGTCTTTCATAAGTCGTAGGGCTTTGCGTTAGCGACCAATTGCTCCGTCGCATGAAGGAACAAGTTTGTCACATTCTTTATGGCTGTCTTACTTCAGTGAGAAAATGAAGATAAAGCGCTGAGATGTTTTAGTGGTTAGGAGACAGTTAGGACTTTTTAACCCTCTAAAATGCTATTTTTACATTCTCGTATACCATGCACAGAAAGTATTGCAATCCCTGGACTTCCAGAAGTCGTAGGGTTTTGCGTCAGCGGCCAATTACTCCGTCACCTGAAGGAACAAGTGTGCCACTTTCTTTATGGCAAACGAAGTCTGAATTTTTATACAGTCCCCCGTTCCCATTAGTTGTATTTAGTAAAATATTCTTGGCATACTAATATATTAAACAAAAAAATATTCTATTCTTTTGCGACAAAAGTTTCTTGTGTTATGAAACTTTGAACATCACTACTTTTGACGATTCTAGACCATTTCAACGAGTGTCTCGAGGAAGATCCACGAATCAGCGAATGACCCGAGAAGGTGGCGGTCGCTGCCACTGGCGGTGATTGGCCAAAAATAATGAAATTCAGAACTTCATAACTTAATCAGTTTTATTCTCAGAAAAGTGGAACATTTTTTTTGGTTAAAATGCTAATATGCCAAGAATATTTTATCAAATATGACTAATATGATCGGCGGACTGTATAAAAATTTAGACTTCGTAATTTTTTCCGAAGTACATTTATTGAGTCAAATAACTTAAAATATAGTTCGTTACGTCATTAAAATCTTTTTTCAATCGGAAGTATATATCTTTCTCTAACGGTGTAAATTTAATGATTGGTCCAGGACTAGAGTGGGCATTCTATGGACTATTTTTCTGATTTGTTTATTTGGATTCACGGACCGTTTTCAGTAAATCTTCATTTTAAGCAATCGCCAAAGCCATTTTGATGCTGTATCAATCGACAAATTCGAATCATTTCTTTCTTTAATACATAAAGAGTTGAATTCTGTGTTCTTTGAGTTCGTGTAATCCTTTTTATTTAAATAGGTTAAAATATAACCCTTAATATCTAAGATTAAAGTTCTAGGTTAAAATATAGCCCTTAAAACGGCTTAACTCCAAATGGAACGATTGTAATTAGCTAAATCGTTTGGTTAAAAGTTTATCCGCCAAATGAACCTTAGAAGTCGCCAGGAAGAGTGATAATGAACAATTATGGCAGCTTTTCCACAAAATGAGGTTCTTATTTTAAGTAAACATTGAGAGCTACAGCAATAGTAACATGAAATTTAATATTTTCAAAGTATCCTTAAGATATAACATTAAAAAATTCTACCTTAAGCATTAACTAACATCTTCACGCAGAGAGTTGAAATTTTGAAGAATCCCATTGCCGCATTAGGGATGGGAAAAATCTACCTGTTTTAACAGAAAACCGGTTTTTTTTGTTTAGGTTAACCGGTTTTTCGGTTATTCTTTTGTTCCGGTTATAACCGGTTATTTTTTAAAATCCAATAACTGGATAAAAAAACCGAATCGTAAGAAAGGCTCGATTTTAGGTTCGATTAGACTAAGATCTACCAAGTTATGAAGCTTTGAAATTCATCATCTTAGGCCAATCACCTACAACCGCTTCCTCGAGGCGTCTGTTGGCTGGCGGATTACTTAAAGAGTCGTTATGAACAGATAAATATTGGCCAATGGATTGATTTCCTCTGAAAACGATATTAGTACACAATTTTGTGCGCAAACGGTCTTTGTTTTTTTACAACCCCCCCAAAACCAGTTATTTCAAAAAGCGGTTATTTTGAGTGGTTATAACTGGTGGTGAAAAAACCTGAATAACAGAAAACCGGTTGTTTTCGCAATAATCGCCATCCCTACATAATCTTAACTCCGTGAGTCGGTGGGTATAGAGCAGAGATGCGCAAACTGTGGGTCGTGGGAAAATTTTTGTCGGTCGCTAAATTCAAAGAAATTTATTGTACAATAAAAAATATAAGGCTTTTCTTCATAAATTGTGGTTGCCACCGGCAGAGGGTCGCGACTAAGGTTATCACACCTCCAGAGGGGTCGCGACTAAGGTTATCAGACCTCCAGAGGGGTTCGCGACTAAAGTTATCAGACCTCCAGAGGGGTCACGACTAAGGTTATCACACCTCCAGAGGAGTCGCGACAAAATTTTACACAAAGTGAGGGAGTCAAAAATGAAAATAGTTTGCGCAGAACTGGTATAGCGGAAGTTTTACTTTAACGCAAATAAACAACACAGAAAACTCGTTCTTAGATTAAATGGTTAGAATTACTTTAAATTAGGTTTAGACATTTTTTATTCAAAAGAAAAGGAAAATGCTGCCTAACTCAAGAAAATTCACGTGAACAGTAGCTTAGTTTTAAAAATACAAACCGTTAGATAAGTAGCTTTCACAGCTACTTCCACAGTATTCTCACGATTGTACTTGTCTGTCAAGTACGCTCCCGAGGCGCCGGCCTTAAATATTCCTCCCTTGACGTTCAGAGAGAAGGAACCGTCCACGTCCAGGAGATTTCTCGATTCCACAGCATTGTCTACTATCTTGTAAGATGTCTCCGTCACTGGACTTTGAATAATCTAAGAAGAAGAGAAAATGTACCAATTTACGCGTAAACAAACAACAACTCCTCGCTTAACCCTTTCGCGTTAATTGGTTTCGCAGTGAAGCCACACACTGAACATTTGTTACTGCGCATGGGCGAAGCGTAGCGTAATTTTTCTTTCATAACTTAAGGGCCACATATGTAGGCCAACTTATATAAAAAGTCCAATCTAAGCTAAATTGTTGCAACTTATATAAAAATTCCAAGCTAAATTGTTTTTGATCTTTATAAGAAACAAAATGATGAGGTTCTTGCACAAATTGATATTTTTTTTTAAAAATTAAATCTACGAAAGTAATATTGACTTTTATGAAGGTTGTATATCCTGAATACTCAAGTATGCTTATAAATTAGATATATAATTTAAACTGCATTTCGATGATAAGTTATTCGGAGGAAAAATAGCCCGTTACCGCTCGTTGGTTTCACTGAGAAACCATAAAAAACCATTAAAAAATGCTAATTTTTTTCCCTGCACATATTTATGATCAGCTACAAGTGTAATAGTCATTTTTGAAATAAATTTAGCAATTTTCAAAACGGAACATGTAGTCAACTTGAAAGGGTTATTAAGCAACACTGGTACTGGGTTATAAGGGGCTGGGTCGGTGGTGTTGCACCACCTATCTCAATTTTTTGAAATTTCAAAGAGGAAGAAAAAGTCTGAATTTTTCGAAATCAATTGCGAATATTTCTTTAAAATTTCAAAGAGGAAGAAAAAGCCTGAATTTTTCGCAATCAATTGCGAATATTTTTTTCTGAATTTAACTGAATTTCTTCACATCTTGCAAGAATATATTGTTGCACAAAGTCTTACCGTGAGTGTATGGTGTAAACAGTCCAACACGCAGGATAATGGAGAACGAAGATTTATTTACAAATATGCAGGAAAACACGTAGCACAGATACAGGAAACAATAGTTCTTGCACAGATTACCAATGTAAACAGACAAAAATTCGCAGGTAATAACAATTCAGCACTTTGTTATCTAACAACACAAACAGTCAGCAAATAACTAATGACGAGTAGACAAAAACTGCACCTTCAATAGCGCTCAGCTCACCAGCTCGCACTGTGGGTGGAACTCCAAAGGCATTCGCGCTCCAAGGTGATCCCAGTCGATCAAAGACCCAGACGAACAACACACTTCTGATCTAGTCGCCGTCTTTAAATATTCTCTCCGACAGGCCGTTACGTCACATGGTGCTTTCTCGTGTATTCCCTTTCCTAGTGGAAATATCGAGAAAAGGGTTGCATTTTCGGGATTCATCTATTTGTCGCCAAGGTCGCCAAATTTGTCGCCAGATTGCCAAAATGGTCGCCAAGTTTGTCGCCAAGGTCAGGGGTACCATAACAGTCGCTGAGGTCACTCCATGCTTAACCTTGTAAAACTCTCTTCCCAACCATAAGACTTGCATTGCTGGAAGCGACTTTCCATGTTTGTAACACTATGGTCTTATGTTCATACCGGTTGTTGAAAAAATTCAGAAATATTCAGTTTTTTTCTTCCTCTTTGAAATTTCAAAAAATTGAAATAGGTGGTGTTGTTTGTTAAGAGACGAACTTTAACTTTACTTTTTGCGATATTTTATTTTCTAACATAAGGTGAGTTAATCTATACAATTTGTGTCATGAATGAAGTAAAATGATTAAAAAAACTTAATTTTGAACAATTTTTTAATTGTAATATATTTACAATTTCTTTCCTTCAAATAAAAAATGTAGGGGGGGGGGTCACCGAATTTGAACCGGTGCCTAGATTGGACAGATATCCTAACATCAATTCTATTAAATATTCGGCTAGCAAAATACGCAAATTATGTTGTAACGATGTAAATGGGGTGTATGAAATAATTTTTAGGAGAAAGCGCTACATGGTTACAGTTAGTGAACAAGTGTTCAGATTCAGGTATTATCAAATAATTATTTTAACGAACGACAAGAAGTCCTTATGCTGTTTCAAAGTAAGCAGCAAAATATGTTAATAGATCCTCCGGCAGGAAAGTTGTTTGGTTTCAATTTACTAAAATAGTCTTATTAAAATAGTTTAAAGATAAGGTTAGGCGGTTTATTTTGTTTTGTTTAAAAGTTGTGAAGATTTGACCACAAACCGTTGTCTAAATAATTGGACTGTTTAAATAAATGGGATTATTATCATAAACTAGAAGAGTAAGGTTAATGTGGAGTTTACGGTACCCACTTACTTCGTTCCTCTTAGGATCGCCAACTCTTTGCCGCCAAAAATGGAGATGAGAGCATTTGTTTTGGTTGTTCAATAATATTTTTAACGTGTGACATGCGCGCAAATAATCTTTTCATCAGTGTTTTGCACATCATGCCATATTGCGCCTCCTTTCGATTGGACTGTTTTGTTCATCTCTTCGATGTGATTGGTCGATTCATTCGAATTTGAATAAAACTTCGTTTGGAATTCTTCGGTTTGAATATCGGTATAGTACTGTGTGTGTAATTCTGTGTGTTTCGTTTCTCAATGAATGAGCGAAGCTACGAGTATTCCGCTATGCTGACAGCGAAGCCGCTGATGCTTTTTTAACTTAAAAAAATTTGTTCGGTACACGCTTGAAACGCTGCAGGCATTGCGTGCGGAAATTCGCGTTTTAGGAATTTTTTTAAAACCTCGATTCCTAACTTTCAATGAAAAAGCGAAGGTACTACTTTCCTGCTATGCTGAAAGCGAAGACGCTGATGTTCTTTAAGTTAAAAAAATTTGTCCGGTATACGCTTGAAATGGCGCAGGCATTGCGTGCTCAATCTCTCCTTTTCAGGTGACGCATGCGCAAGAGAGCAATAAAAAGCGCACTGCAGACCCAAAACAGTATTTGGCGACGACTCATCAAATTGCGCCAAAAAAAAATGGCTAGAAACAGGTGGTACCGTAAACTCCACATTTACCAAAAATAACTCAGAAAAAGTTAAAAGTTAAAGTAGTCCTCATAAATTGGGAGTGGAACAAATCAAAGCAAAGAAAGGGCATTAAGGACATAAAATGTTAGATCAAAAAGAGAGAAAACTAAGGTTACGTAGTTTTGCATCATTTGTGAGGAAACAAATGGAGGAAAAGGAGTGATACAGTGCATAAAATGTCAGGCTTGAAGTTCATGCATTGTGCTGGTGCGAATTTGAGAATTAAATTATATTTTTACTTTAATTGTGCTTAAAGAAATTAGTTTTCCAATCTGCGCAAACAATGATACAAGCTATTTTTCCCCACTATAAATTACACTCTGTCCCGAAAGTTTATAGAATCTTGTATTTTGCCTATATTTTTTGTTGTATATGACGTATTTCGATGTAACTTACTGTATAGATATGTTATGTCTATTAAATTGGAAAAACAGCAGTTCTACCTCGTATATTTAATGCCAATTTTTAAATCGCAGAATAAATTGAAATAACCTGTCCCAAAAGTTTATAGGCAAATGCAATTTTATGCAAATATGGTATCTGTAATTTTGACGTCGATTTGAAGCCTAATAAATACACTGTAAGAAAAGGAAAGCGTTCGTTTGTTCTGCGTTTCAAGATGCCTAAAGCTTCGTAGCTCTCTAATGAAGAAGTGAGTAAAATTCAGCATTTGAAATTGTTCGGCAAGACTGTTAAGGAAATATCGAAACTTTTAAATCGTTCTAAAAGTATGATTTATCGTGTATTAACTCGTAAGACGCCATATGAGCCAAAACCACGTTCGGCAAGACAACGTGCGACGGATATTCGCTATGTTAGACGGATACAAAGAATGGCTTCCAGTCAGAAAATGTCTGTTCACGAAATTACTAGGACTTCCCGGTTGCAAATCTCCAAGAATACTGTTTATAGACGAATTATAGAAACTGGTTATACGATCCACGCAAAAATGGCTCGCAGATTACCACTCTCAAATCTTCACATTAGTACGAGATTACAATGGGCTCGTAATCATATGTCATATGGCGATAAATGGATGGCTGTCCTTTTCAGTGATGGAAAAA
Organism: Araneus ventricosus; assembly: GCA_013235015.1. Classification (NCBI taxonomy): domain Eukaryota; kingdom Metazoa; phylum Arthropoda; class Arachnida; order Araneae; family Araneidae; genus Araneus; species Araneus ventricosus. The sequence goes on along the minus strand of BGPR01008513.1, from coordinate 8,715 downwards.
AATGGAACCTCGATGGACCTGAATGGAATAAATAATATTGGCATGATTTAAGAAAAGAGCCCAGGAGCTCTTTCAGTCGGCGAAGTGGTGGTGGATCTGTGATGGTGTGTGCGGCTTTCGGTTTCAACGGACAAGTGGGTTTGGCCTTTTTAGATGGCCGACAGAAATCTCCTAAATACATAGAAACACTAGAAAATCATCTTATGCCATTTGCAGAAAACATAGGGGGATGGAATTGGGAATATCAGCATGATAATGCTCCCACTCATACCTCCAGTGCTACGAAAAATTATTTAAACTAGAAAAATGTTACTGTTCTTGAGTGACCACCGATGAGCCCTGATCTAAACCCAATTGAAAATGTGTGGGCATTATGTCTCGGAAGGTATATGAGAATGGAGGGCAATTTTATTCAGTGAATGCCTTGAAGACAGCCATTGAAAGTGTATGGTACAACTTGGAACCATAGATATTACAAACCTTAATTATGTCGATGGAAAAATGTGTATACGATATCTTACTGAAAAATGGAAAGACGTTAAACTATTAAGAACATTGTATTGAGCACCTTTTGTTGAAAAAAGTCATATATTCTATATACTTTTGGGACACCTAATATTTCCATTTTGTTATATAATTGAAATACAAATTATTATTTTTTCTAGATATTTCGCTGAATGCAAGTCGCCTATGGTTTGATTAAATCAATTACAAATCATCCACTCCGGATTTACTCCGCTAATTTTTTACAGTGTATGAACGCAAACAATGAATGTTTTATTTTATTTAGTTTAATGTATTTGTAACACATATTTTACATAAATTTTATCTTTCTGCACTCTTTCTCCATATGAACTTTAACTATGCCAAATCTCACAATATTCCGTGCGCGCAATGTGCTTGAAAAGGGGTACAAAGCTTTTTCTTCACGTATTAATATATAGATTCCGTTTAATTCTAACTGATTCCATCTAGTCCGGATTACCGGGACTCTACTGTTATACTACTCTGCTGTAGTTGACCTCATGTTACATTATCTTTTCAATGAAGTGCGGAAAATAATTAGGGTGAATTTAAGGGTGAATTAAGAATAAAGTATCATGTAAAAAAAACTGAGCATGAATGAAACATAAAGAAGATATGTTTCATTGCATGAAAACTGACCTTTTCTTCTTTCAATTTGATCGCTGTGATAATTTTTCTTACTCACTTTTGATTACTTTTGTTCACTTATTTTTTGTTGACATTTGTGAACAATCTTTATATATTTATTTTGCAGCTTTGTTTTCATGCAATGAAACTTGTTTTCTTTATGCTTCATTCATGCTCAGTTTTTTTACACGATACTTTATTCTTAATTCATCCTCAAATTCATAAATAGGGTGAATTAATAATAGGGTGATAATTAGGGTGAATGTAAGGGTGAATTAAGAATAAAATATCGTGTAAAAAACTGAGCATGAATGAAACATAAAGAAGACATGTTTCATTGCATGATATCTGATAATTTTTTCTTTCAATTTTGATCACTGTGAAAATTTTTCTTATTCACTTTTGACTATTTTTGTTCACTTATTTTTTGTTGACATTTGTGAGCAATATTTATATTTTTATTTTGCATCTTTGTTTACAGATTTTAAATTCATGATGTGTTTTCTTTTATCTCTTAACAGAACTTGATTTTTTAAAATTGTCATTTGATGTTTTTAGGATTAAATGTATACAACTTTTAAATTCCTAATGTGTTTTTAATAATTTTGTGATTGTGTGTATTCATTTTTTTAAAGTCTTTTATATTTTTTAATCTTTTTTTAGATTTAATAATTTTAATTCTTAAATCCTTACTTGCTTTATGCTATTAAGATGACTGTATGCTAATTTTTAAATCCTAGTGTCTCTTTTGGTGTTTCTGTGATTGTGTGTATTCAACTTTTAAATTGTTTATGCATTTATAAATTTTTTTATGATTTGTTGATTAGAACTTTTATATTCCAATCATATTTTTAAATGTTTTTATGGCGACTGTATACAGCCTTTAATTTTCTAACAAGTATTTTAACATCCTTAAGATTTATTGATTACGGCTTTTGTTCTTTGTGTGTTTGATGCTAATTTTGTTTTTGCATTCTGTAACTAGAGTTTTCTCTGTAGCATGCTTTCTTTTCTTTTAAAATGAAAGAATTCATATATGCCCTTCTAGAACCACCAACTGGTGTGTACAAGCCAGATATTCCGAGTCCAAATTTTGTATAATCTTCCACTTTTTTGTGAATTAAGTAGAAAAATTTCATAGCATCAATGATTAACTAATAATTTAAAGCTTGTATATATCATTCGTCTGCTTTATTTAAATAATTTTGTAAAAAAACATTATAAATTGTGATTTTTTCTGATATTAGACATATACATCAGTTATAAATTAAATATTTCTGTCAGTTTTTTCAAAAAAAAGTTATAAATATACATAAAATATAAAATAAACTATCAATAATAAAAATATAAAGAATATATTCAAGCTAGACCATTCATAAATGTCAAAGACATTCCAAAATAATCATTCAATGTTTTAACTATGTTTCTGAAAACTTATTTTTGAATTCTTATGGTTTTATCTAAAATAAAGACGAAACTATCCAATTATTAATAGACGAAAATATCATAACATCTTTGAAATGGCAAATATTTGCATAGAATCAAAAGAAACGAAGAGAAGTTTTGTAAAAAAGTAGATTTATAAATATATATATGTTTATATATATATATATATCAAAACAAAATATTTAGACTACACACCACAAATTGACTTTTATCCAGAATATTTGGCATTACTAAAAACTAATGAAGGTTTTTCTTCTGCAGATTTTCTAGATCTTGAAATCAAAAATAGTTGATAATAAATTAAGCACTAAGATTTATGATAAAAGAAACATTTTTCATTTCATTATAAACAAGTTACCTTTTTAGAATAGCAACATTAGTCGTCAAATTTATAGAAATATCGTCTTAAATTATATTCATAGAAGCACTATTTTAGTCATAGACAGATTGAATCAGCAATCTCATATTTATACATTTCTTGAAAATGCTATGAGATATGGGTATCCAATAAATTTCATGTATGTTTTATGTTGATAAGTAATATTTAACACCATTAAATTAAAATTCTTTTAGATTCATTATTGATGTGATCATATGTAATGGAATTGGCAAAGATTTTAGTAAATCACTTCATAGGTAGATAGCGCCACTAGATTAAGTATAAGATTGCATCATATATTCATTTATTTATTTTTTATGTACATTTCTAAAAATATATGTATATTATTATGAAAGGTTAAATTTAATTTATAGTTAACATTTTTAGTGTTTTATTATAGTATTGAAAGCTTAATTTAGAAAAAATATTATTACTATGCGTAACTGTCTTTAGGATAATGCTTAAGTCCTAACAATATTTAGAACTATTGAATTGGTATGTTATAAGTTATATACATTCTCGTTTCTAATCTTGAAAGATTTTGGGGATTTATTCCACTATTTTTTTGTTTTTCCAACAGTTGGCTTTCGCAGAGGGTTGGCGCCACAAAATCCAGATTTAATGCGACACATATCAGTTCCCAAGGCTGATAGGCAATTGATTGTTGGAATTCCAATTCTAGGTTTTCTTTTTTCATAGTGTAATAGTCTTTAATCAAACTATCTTTTGTATTTCATTTGTATGATTATTGATAAAGTAATTTGATTTTAATTTTGATTCTTGGTTTAATATTTGTATATATTGAAAATATAACACATGCTTTGATTAATGGAAATATTTAACTATATAAACATGATATTTTCAAAGATTAAAGAAATTAAAAACGGATGATTTTAAATTAAGATACGTTTACGAAGTTCTGTCCTAAATATAAGAGAGAAAAAATATGTTTGCGCAAATAAGAGATTCAACTGTATCGATTTTAAAACTTTTCTTCTGAATACATGAAAAACAACTTACAACTGGGTTGGTAGTGACGTTTTTAGGAAATATATCGACGCCAATTTGCATAGTGTCCAGATTGAATGTCCTGCCCAAGAGAAGAGGCAGAATATATGGCATTATGGAGACGGTCATGGCTGCAGAATTTGAGTCTAGAATGAAGAGAAAGAGAAAAAAATAGTTAGGACATATTGAAGAAAATATCTCTCCAAATGAACCCATTAGTAATGATATAATTGCAAATTTATTAAATTAAAAATTAATAAATTGTTTCTTAACGAGTTATTTATAATTTTAACTTTAAAATATTGTCACAAAGATGCAAAGAATTACGGAACATGGTATTCATAACAATAAAGTATATTTATTAGTATGGAGCAACTTGTAACACAAGAAAACATAGAACTTGCTCTCAACTCGTGGGACTCTGTATTTATGTTACGGTTAATGTTATTAACAGGTTATTATTCATAATAACCAGTCAATTTATCACATTGACCGGTTATTATTCACATAGAATATTAAAGAAAAATCTATAATTCCTGGAACTTAAATAAACAAAAAGTAACATTTTGAATTAAAATGCCATTCCTTGCATAATAACTGATTCATGAACTGATATTTCTGATTAATATATTCATAATAACTGATTATAACTGATTCATGACTGAACTGATAATTCTGATTAATAAATTCATAATAACTGATTAATCACATTGACCTTAACCTTTATGCTCTTAAAGAATATTTCGGACATTTGGTTATTGTAACATTTTGAATTAAAATCCCAGTCCTTGTAGTCCTGATTCATGAACTGAACTGATAATTCTGAATAATATATTCATAATAACTGATTCATGAACTGAACTGATAATTCTGATTAATATATTGACAATAAATGATTAATCGCGTTGACTTTAACATTTATGCTCTTAAAGAATATTCTGGACATTTGATTATTGTAACATTTTGAATTAAAATGCCAATCTTTGTATAATAACTGACTAGTAACTGATTCATGAACTGAACTGATAATTCTGATAAATATACTCATAATAACTGATTAATCACATTTATCTTAACATTTATGCTCTTAAAGAATATTCCGGAATCACCCACCTACAATTTTAAAGAAAAATCTAGAATTCTTAGAACTTAAATAAACAAAAAGTAAAATTTTGAATGAAATTGCCAGACCACCGTGTCCAAGATTCGAACTATGGACAAGCAGATTTCCAGTCCACTGCTCTATCAACTGAGACACGGGGACCGCTGCCTAGGTTTCTTTGCAAGACATAATTCATTTTTAAGGTTTCCGCTTGTATTCGGAGCACTTTCGCGACCCTCTAAAAGAGGATGATCTTCGTATTTTCTTTGCAAAAGCACGAGATCTTTTACTCGCTTTTTATATGCAACACTTGCGAGCAAGTTTAAACACTTTTACAATGAAGCAAATTCTTATTTATATGCAATGTATATGGATCTGGTGAACGTTAAATCCGCCGGGGTCAAGGCAGGGTCATCTTATTTAATGGGCTAGTTGGACTGTAGCCCATGGGCGTCTTTGATCCAAACGCGCCTAAAAATTTACTTTGATGATTTTATATGAATTTTGAACAAAAAATTAATTCTTTATACTTTTAAATATGTTAAAAGAAAAGATATTATTAGAGATTAACCCATCGATTTTATAATGTTGCATAACATGAATATCATCTCAAAACATATTCGTACAGAAACAAGTGAGAAAATCAAAAATTATGTGTGTAAAACAGAAAAAGGGTTTTTTCCAACATGCAAACTAAAAATAAAATCCATGAAACAATCTTGTAATATTTTAAAGTAGGGGGTAAGTCTCAAGAATCGCGTTGTGATTCTTTTGGGATCACTAGGTGATCCCAGCTCGCTCGCCATACAGTTATGCATTCCTCCTAATAATAGGAAATTATAAATACATTAATTACTGAAAGTAAATTTAAATTATCTGTAATTGCATGAACTCCTAAAATTAATTTTTCATCAATTACTAAAATAAAAATCTTCTGGCAGCACAGAGATATATATGTAAATGTTAGAAAGAAATTTGAATGCTAATATATATAATTCTCAGATGTTTGAAAATCAAAATTATTTACATCAATCAGAAATCAGTCATTTAAAACTTCTTTCCATACACAACTGACAATATCTTCAACAGTTTTATTTGCCCTAACTTCATTCCACCAAAACTTTGAACATGCCCTATTCTCAATGAAATGTTGATAAGAAAAACTTCTGCACATGTATTCACATTCCCTTCAATTATTATTTAGCCAAGAAAGTTATAACTTTTCTCTCTGGGCAGTTATTTATTGTTAAACTTCAGAAAATTTAAGTTGTCAAGAGATGATATAACCCATTTTACAACATTTTACCTAAAAAAGGACAATTTAAAGAGAAAAGTGGATTGAAACATGCCATACTAACTACTCAAAATTGATAACATAATAATTATGTATTTTTAGCTTTTAAAAATTGATAAGATCATAAGTTTCTCGTTTTATTTTGCTCAGAAAGCTTCCTCACATGTATACAGACTCACCCCAGTTACAATTTAGTCAAGAAAGGTACAACAATTTTCTCTGGGTAGTTGCTTATGGTTTTTAAAACTCAGAAAATGTGAGTAATCGAAAGATGAAGTGGCCCATTCCTCAACCTTTTAACTAAAAAGGACATATTAAGGACACATTCTTTCATTTCCCTAACGAAACTGCAAGACTTAAACTTATTTTGTTCAAACTACTTAACTAAAAAAAAAAACGTTGTCTCAGACTTTCCGCCGATGCAAATAAACCAAATTTGCGAGTTGTTGCCAAACGGCTATTAAGAAATTCGACCTTTTTTCTCGCCACATAAGAGAATTATATATATAGATTTTAACTGAAAATTATGGGGGGAGGATTGGAAGTTGCTACCAAAAAAAATTTTAGTCCACAAGTTCATAAATACTGCAAATTAAGAATTAACACAGAAACAACACAATTTTGATTGAACAATATTTAAATGCACATCACGAAAATTAAAGAAAAAATGTGTGCAAGTGAAACCTGATGCTAGCAAAAAAATAATTTAGAGTATGTGGTAGTAAAAATCACCTACTTCTTATAACAAACAAATGAAAAGAAAGCACACAATAGCACAATTTTTCAAAAATATACAGCATTCATTAAAAATAAATATGGAAAAAAGTCGAGCATTATTGTAAAAAGAAATGCGGCGAAAAATGGCTCTTAAATTATAAAACACTAAAAAAACCCAAAAATCCAGAAGCAGAAAATACATAATATAATGCTATTATACTATATGGCCGTGGATGAATGACGAAGTTGCCCTACTCCAATTTAGTATTATCAGAATACATAAACATATTCAGACATTAAAATCAATGCTTGCTAAAAGAGCAAAGATGGGGCAATGAAAGAGCTTATAAAGAAGATTGCAGCAAACTACCAATATAATGCTGTTATACTATATGGCCCGTGGATGAATGGAAAGTTGCCCTACTCCCAATTTTAGTGATACAATCGTCCGACCATAAGCATATTCCAAGACATAAAAAATCTAATGCTTGCACAAAATAAAAGATGAAACAATGAAAGAAACTATAAGAAAGGTACATAAACTACATAATATATTATACTGTATGGCTGATGGATGAATGAAAGAGGGTTGCCTACTCCAATTTATTATCATCCGACCATAAAGCGATATTCAAGACATTAAAATCTAATGCTAAAAATAAAAATAAATGAAGAAACTACAAGAAAGAATTTTGCAAAACTACATAATATAGACAACTATTGTACTAAGTGACTATAATCAAAACATTTAGTTAGGAAGCAATTATCATTAACAGTAAGAAAATCTGACTTTGAAATAAATATGTACTATTATAATTAATTTTTTATTTATCTCACAAATTTATGAGAGAAATTGTTTTATGAGATGTGCTGTTCAGTGAGTTTAAAATGAGTAATGGTTTCACTTGTTTCATGAAATAAATGTACTGGATACTGACACTTCAAATTAAAATACTTATTCTGCAAGAGGGTGTGAATGAAATATAAATAACTTTTAAACATCTAAACAAAGTATTTAAAGGTGTTTTCATTTATTTTTATTGTTTAAATCATATTTCTAAATGTGACATGAAAAAGATCTACAAACTGAAAACTAATTAGAAATGATCCTAATAGTTTTACCAAAATAAAATGTAACAAAACTTTTACATAAGATTGAATAAAACGGGTTAAGTTTCTTCTTAAAATTAAAAAAAAATAATTAAAAGATAATTTATATTCATAAAATGCAATCCGCAACACAGTGTACAAAACAATGCCCATAACCCAATACATGGAAACCTTTCACAAAACATTAATACTGGACGAACAAAAAACTTAATGCCTTTCTATAATAAAACTATGCTTTCTGTCAAGATCTACTTCTAATGTTTGATGAAGGGAAGAAATAAAATCAAAATCTACTTACCAGCTCGAACTGATGAAAATGCCAACGGCGTTGAAGAAAAAAGTAAGGAACGGGAAAAAAGACTTACCTTGTCACACCCAGGTTGTAAATTCACACCGTCAAACAGACGCTGTGACAAAAGATTTATAGTTGTATTTGTTCGATTGTAGAAAATAGATATTTTCAGTGTTTCACTTTGTAAGAAGGTATTATTGTGCGTCTTCTTTCAA
>BGPR01008512.1:38481-62376 GCA_013235015.1 Araneus ventricosus | reverse complement strand
GAAATCCTTCCTTCCAGAATAATAATGCATTTTTCAGCTGTAAATTCTTTAGAAAAATAGCAGAGAGAAACTTGTGATGTACGCTTAGAGAAACTTTTGATGTACGCTTAGAGAGGCTTGTGATGTACGCTTATAGAAACTTGTGATGTACCTCCTTGAACGCATTCAAAATTATGTTTTGATTGTTCCAAAAAAATTAAGAATAAATTTTCCTTTGTTGTCTTCGCCCATAAGAGCAATTAAAACTTTCGGACCAGTTATTGCCATGAAAACGGCCGCTGCCTCTTTTGTCCGTTAATTTTAACCGAAAAGCGATTTCGCAAGTTAATGAAATCCTTATAAAGAAAATTAGCATGCACGTCTGTTTAGGGATGGGAAAAACCTACCGGCGTTTTTACTTTCAGTTAACCGGATTTTTTTTTTCGGTTATCTTTTTGACACTGTTCAAACCGGTTATTTTTTAAATCCAAAAACCGAGAAAAAAACCCGGCAAAATCAGCTATCAGAAGATAAGTTCGATTTTAGGTTCGAGTTATGGAGTTTTGAATTTCATCATCTGAGACCAATAAACGGCCACCACTTCCTTGAAGGCGGTCACTTCGATGGTTTAAAATAGTCATAGTCAAGCTTTCATAACTCGATTAGTTTTGGTCGAAGAAAAGTGGAATATTTTGTTTAAAATTTCAGTTCTCCGAAAATATTTTAATAAATATGATTAATAGGAGCGAGGGACAGTATAAAAATTTAGATTTAGTTTTTTTATTATTACTATGCATATAGACGCAAACAACACAAAATACGATTATTTACGTATGTACTCTCTAATTTCTTGTTTTTATTTGTCTAAAATGCTAATACAATTCTTAAAATTGTGTCTACAATACTTACTTATTGTATTAATTACTTATTTATAATCATTACTTATTGCATTAATTAATTATTAATTAAAAATTATGTTCACAAACGTTGCTTCTTTTTAAAAAAACCGAAAACCGTTTTTTTCAAAAGCCGGTTATTTTGATCGGTTTTAACCGCCAGGTTAAACCGGAGGTAAAAAAAAACCAGTTTATTTAAAAACAGTTTTTGCAATAACCGCCAACCCTACATCTGTTCCCACTGAAAGTATGACCAAGAGGAAAGGAAGTCATTTCAGGAGTAGATGTTTTAAGGAGGAAGCCATTTTATTAACGTTAAAAAAACGAAAATTAGCTTTATTTATTAGCGTCACTCAAAAAAGTATGGCCAGCATTTTCTTTAATTGCATTAAAGAAATTTAATTCATTAAAACACTTCAGTTATCTAACAGTAAGTATTTTGAAAGCGTCAAATTATTATTATTATAATTGAAAAGTAGTATTTTTCATAGCTTAAAAAATTATTTATTTCGTTAAAATTTAATCATTGGAACGAATCATATTTCGGAATGAACAAGATATTCTAAATCGGAAGGCTCTGGTTTTATTATTTATGTCATGAAATCGCATTTTCAAAAGTATAGAGATATTTATTTATACGGAGAAATTTTATCAAAATCACAGGTTATTTGAAAACGGATAACTCGTTTGAATTTTTTTTTTGTATTCTTTTCTTTCAAAGGCTGATATAACATCTAAATTTATTAGTGTGCGTCAGAAGTGTTTTTGATATTGCAATCAATCCTTATTATAGTCAGTGGCAGCTCGTCAGCTCAGAAAAAAAGCAGTGCTGCAAAAAAAGAAAAAGAAATTCCTCAAGATTATAATTTCTCCCCTATTAAGGAGAGAAAAATTTCAAGCTATCATTTTTTGAAAATTTTAAGGTTCCTATACAACTTCAAATAGATTTTTTTAAAAAAAAGTTACTTCTAAACAGCCCAAAATATGTAATTTTGAATTGCATTTTAGAAAATTATAGATGTCTCCGCTTTCGATGAGTGAATTTTAATAAAAGAAACCGAATGTATATTAAAGCAGATGAGTTTCCCTCAGTAAAAACCGAAAGCGAAACAATAACCAAATAGAAATGAAAGAAAACAAGTGAAAAACAGAAACAAAAAATTAAGAAAGCGAAGCATCGGAGGAACAAAGAAAAAACTCACAGTTTGCCATGCGCCATAGGACTGCAGCGATTGCAGCCCGATACACTGCCAAACTCAATGGGTGAAAACTTCGGATTAGCCTTCCGACGCATAGCGCAGTGAACGAATTTTGATGAAATCTAGGGCTCTTCAGAAACAGCCGATTTATCTCCGATTTATTAATTCATTTGCTGTATTTGTTTTTCGTTTTCATTCTTTTTTTCCATTTTCGTTTTTGATCGCACTGTTTAATAGGGTGGATCGAAAAGTATAGGGGAAAAAAAAATGAAATTATTTTTGGCATGGGGCGGGAAAGTTGTGTCTTAAGTATATTAGTTTATATAATTTTTTTCATTCAAATTCATTTATATCTTCCGGTGCCCCAAGCGCCTCAAAAATAGTTAAAAATTGATTTTTTTTCTGAAAATTACAATTTTTTTGTTTTGTTCTGCAATTATTTTTGGCATGGGGTGGGAAAGTTGTGTCATACGTATATTAGTTTACATATATTTTTTTATTGAATTTTTATTGAATATGAATATATTCCAGTGCCCCAAGTGCCCCAAAAATAGTTAAAAATTACATTTTTTTTGAAATTTATAAAAAAATATTTTAAAGATTTCCTTTAGCGCAGGGTAAGAAAGTTTTATTTTGGGTATATTATTTTACGTTTTTTCATTATTATTAAAAGTCATTCATATCTTCTGGTGGTCCAAACGCCCCTCAAAAAGTTAAAAATTGACATTTTTACAAATATCTATTAAAAATTGTAAATTAATGAAAAATATTGGAAAAATTGGCAGATCATTCAAGTATTAAAGTATAAACTTATAAATAATTATAATTTTATAATAGTACATGAAGTATAGATTTAATAGTCAAAGCAATAAATCACAAAATTTATAAAAAGTGAACTTACATCATAGATTTTTTAATTCTATTAGTTTGAAGAATTACATATTTCTAAAGCATGTAATCCGTTTTGGTATTATAATGCTTGATAATACTTCTTGATTGCATCCTATTCAATATGAAGCCGTGTCTCTTCTCTTCTGCATATACACTTTCCGACGCTTCAGACACTAAGCGAAAACATCTTTCTACAGCTTGGGTATGGCATGGATATTTTGATCATTCCTCCGTTTTTCTAACTTTTGGGCTCAATTTCTTTAAATGGCACATTCATCAAAAGAAGTGGTTGAAAAGGTCCAACTCGTTGCCAGTTAATAATTGCAAAATAATCCTTTGCTTTAAAGTCTATTTTTCAGTAATTGAAAAATTCTTATTCTGATAATACTCTGTTTTCATTTCTAGCCCAAATTAGTTTTCGTAGTGCTGAAGACTTTATATTCTCTCTGTTTTCTGTGAGCATTGACAATAGAAAATTTTCAGGATGACAAAAGAAGCTATTTCGTTGAGTAAAAGTGTCATATTTCTTAAATTGGGTTCCAACTATCTAGAAAATGAGATAAGTCTTCAAATATGCCGCGCTCCTTCTGTTATGGAGAGCTTTGTCTTGACATGGAACCAAACAGGTTGCATATACCTTCATGATATATGTTGCAAGAATAATAAGATTGCCAGATGGTTTTTCTGTGACCACATACAACCTTAAAAATCTACCTGCAGTTGTTAGCCTCCTTGAGTGAGCAACTGGATCAGGTTTTCTTAATGTCAGATCAGAATAACATTCACCATGTGATATCTCTAGGCAAATATATAGATATTGCTGATCATTGCTGAGAACCATTCTATCGATATTATCTGGCATATTCTCCACACTTATTGAAGAAAAAGGAGCTACAGGTAGTTGCTCGCAGGATTAGATTTTTTTACCAAATGGTCGACAAAATTCTTTAGGACAAGTTGTTGCACCATCCAAAGAATTTAGTAGATGACGGAGAGGTAACTCATTTGTTTGAAGCACATAAATGCACCACTGTAATGGTCTATTGAGGCCAGTTCCACCAAGCGAATAATACCTCCCTTGTGCCCCGTATTAACATTTGTTCCATCGCATCCAATTACTGTTAGTCCATATAATTGCATATTATTTGATACCAAAAAATTGAGTATTGCTTCTTTTATGGCTTTAGCTCCTTCTGTTGCAGCATTAACGTGTTCGTTATACACAGAGTTAGATTCGTTTACAGGAGTATAATGCTCCCCCTTCGTGGTCTTTGGGTAGTACTTTGTGTCCTTCTTAATTAGCCCTTTTGTGCTGTCTTTTCTACCATCGAAATATAATCCGGTTAAAAGAGACCAAGACACCGTTAACTTAATAGACTCTGAAACTGCATTTTAAAGTTTTTTACACTGTCTACGAATTTTATTGCGATCAACCACATTCGAAGTCTCTCCTCGTGTACAATTCCAATGTCTTGTAAAACAGCACTGGCAAATGAAGCAGCTTCTCTACCTGAAATTCAGTATCGATCACATTCCCTTGCTAAGGGAGGGAGATCTAAACGATTTTGTGATTGATATTCCAAGGTAATTACATCCGTATCTGTATACGTGGAGGAAGACATAGTGTTGAGCTCAAGTAGCTCCACTGATTAAGCATCAGCATCAGTTTTAACCATTTAACGTTTTTTTTTCTTTTGTCTTCCATCTGTTTTCTTTTTCCCTTTTCTTTTTTCTTTTAGTCGCACTTAGTCCACTACTCCAATAACCATTTTCCTTTCTAATCTTTGATCTTTTATAAACAATCGCTCAGCAAGTGGAATTTTCGTGTCTTTTTGGCATTTACATGTATCGAAATTTGTACACTTACAAAATGTGATATCGAGCAAGCACGATATTTTTTCATTACGATAATTTTCCAATTTTTGTTGGAATTTTTATCATTCCTTCACCCTCTCCTCTACGTTTCTCCCTGTAAAATCGTTTCTTTAACACATTTTTTTATTTTTCATTTTTAATTCGAAATTTGCATAAAAATCGTTATTTGCAAATATTTAAGTGTCTTGGGGCACCGGAAGATATTAAACAAATTTGAAAAAATTTTGCATGTATGCTAGCACACTTAAAAGACAACTTTTGCACCCTATGCCGATTATTCTATCCACACTTCGAATTTTCGATCCACCTTACTGTTTAATGTGGAAAAGTAATTGTAAGGCGCACCAAGATATGGCAGCCCTTCATCCTCATTCTAGTAACCCTATGACGTTTTGGAGCTGGACTCTATTTTGGTTAGCGCAGGCCAGCTTCGGGTGGGAAGGAGGAACAAAGGAACATCTCACAGTTTGCTATGCGCCAAAGGACTGCAGCGATTGCAGCCCGAGACACTGCCAAACTCAATGGGTAAAAACTTTGGATTAGCCTTCCGACGCATAGCGCAGTGAACGAATTTTGATGAAATCGAAGGCTGTTTTTTTTCGTTTTTGATCGTATTGTTTAATGTGGAAAAGTAACTGTAAGACGCGCAAAAATATGGCAGCCCTTCACTCTCATTCTAGTAACCCTATGACATCTTGGAGCTGGACGCTATTTTGATTAGTTCTGTCTGAGTAACCGACGGGGTAGGTCGCATGTAGAACTCAGTGCTGAATCGTTGGCTATAGCGGTCGTAGCGAATTCTGGCATGTATAGCCAGGGAAATGTACTGGCCTGAAGGATCGGAAATGTGTTTAATTCTGAATTAGCAGCTCAGTTTGTGAGCTGGGTGTACTGGAAATACGTGCTTCTTTTCATCATGTAAATAGTTCATAACTTTTAAATATTTCATTGTTCCGTTTCCCTTAGAAGAAATCTTAATAAAAACTGGGACTTAAAAATTCTGTAGTCTTTTTGCTGTCTCCATCCCTCACATCAAAGTAATCCCACGTAAGGATCTCACTGCAACCAAATAAGATTTAAAAAACAACGACGAAAAAACGAGTTTTGGTTTATAATTTTTCTGGGTTTTCTATTCCCAGTCACTAATGCTGTTTTCCTCGTTTAATATACTTTTAAGGAATTTTTGCTCTATCGTGTTTCAAATTCTTCTTTCCCATCTAGTTGACTCTTATCAAAATTTAAATTAAAAAAATGTTTCAATTTTGGATTAAGGTCTTTAAAAATTATTTAAAAATTCAATTTAGCAAATATTATATATACTTTTTTTAACCAACTCGATTGCAAATTATAAGAAATATTTCTTTGTTAGAAACACTTAGTGAAACTGAATGTTCAATTAATATAAAAGATTCACATACCTTACATGTGATGCATAGGTTTAAAAATGAGTAAAAATGAATCATCTATTTCTATATAATATTTTAAAGAGATCATTATAATAAAATATTATGATAATATTATAAAAACAGGAAGCACTCGTACAGAGATTTTAACGAAAACAAAATTTATTTCAATCCCTTATGGTGTTACGATTCTTATATATCTCATAATATAAAGTCTAAAATATCATTTAGAAATTCTTCGAAATGCATACTTTCATAAAAAGTCTAAGTTATTTTAAACTACATAAAATACTGTCTGTACAAACATTCCTGAAAATTCATTAAACGAGATCATTCAAATGAAAGTTATTTTAAATTGAAAAAATGCAATAATGAATGTAGGATATGGAAACATTATATCTCAGACTTTCAGAAAACTGTCTAAATTTTCTTTAAGCTAAAGAAATTTAGAGATATGACTTACATATTTTTGCACATAAGGAAATGATATTTAAATTACTGTCTGTAACTTTCCTTTTTTATATTGGAAATCATGAATAAAAGAGATCTGGATTTCTATCAACTGCCTTGCAAATGAAATTTTAAAATAAACTGCAATTTTTTCAGGGGAAGTTTATTTGAACGAACTCAAATATTTTGAAAACGGTGTTATTTGCATTACATTCAGAATCCGTTTTTGGAAAAAGAATATAACTTTGCGAAACTTATATGAATATCTTATTTACTTATTCATATGCATTTTTGACTATTAAAGATGCTTATTTATTAATGAGATGTATTTTAAACTCCAGAAAATCTGCACTATTTCTAATTATTTATACATAATAATGTAATAATGGTAAAAACTATGCTTTTGTTTTAGTTCAGATACTATTTATGTTGACACGAAATTAAAACTCCAAAGGAACACTGCTTTTAAAATATCTTATGAAATGTTTCCGTAAACAAAGTTAACCATTTGTTTTTTGTTTATCAAAATTTATTACTTTAAAAGAAGAAAAATTAGGAAATCAAAACATTTTTGTCAAATTAGACACATTTGTGTAGGTATCATTACACACCTGCGTAGCCACAGTGAAACGGGTTTTATCACAAAAGTGCATGCAAGTTGTAGGTATATTAAATGTTTACGTATAAAAGAATTCTGGGATGCAAAGAATGACAAAATGCTTTTTAATGCAATTTACTCATCCAAAACATGAAAAGAGTCACATAACTCTAACTGAAAATATTTTTATATATTAAACTTCAAAAGAGGAAGATTTTTTTTGTAATTCGAACTGCCTTTCTTCCAAATGCAATAAAACCATTTCGGTAAATTATTTTTCATGTTACATATAGAAGCATGTCAAAGGAAATATAATTCCATTGACAACTCTGTAAACGACGTATACTGCGTAGGTGATGTAGAAACACAAAATTGATAATCAAATATTCAGTGTCTCGTCTCAAAATGTGTATTAAATTTAATTATTTAATTACTAATTTGTATACAGGGTGTTTCTTAAATAATGGGCAAAAATTTAGGGGGTGATAGAAATAGAAACAAGCAATTTTCACCATACAATGCATGGGCGGAGAGCAAGCCGTGAACCGCTAGACGGCGCTGTAATGGAAAACATAAAGCGCGAGTTTTCTTACGCATCGTCATTTCTACCGTTGATTTCAGAAGGCATGGCGACGTATAGTAATCAAGAAAAGGCGGGTATGCATTTCATGTATGGTCTTGCGAATGGGAATGCTTTGGAAGTCGAAAGACTGCATAGGCAGCGTTTCCCGAGAAGACACTTGTCGGACCGAAAATTGTTCGAGCGATTGCATCGGTGCCTGTGTGAAATGGCATCCTTTGTCACCGATATGCATGATACAGGGCATGGCAGGAGTGTGCGGACGCCACAAGTTGTAGAGGACATTCAGGAGCAAAGAGTGGAAGATCGTCCGGTTATTAGCCTGTCAGAGGTTTCCCGTGCCGTAAACGTGCCCCACTCGATTGTTTGGCGATTACTACGGTACGAAGGATTACACCCCTACCATGTACAGAAAGTGCAATCCTTCATACCTGCAGACCTTATGAGCCACGTTTTGAGTTTGCACGGTGGTTTTTGCAACAGCTAGCAGAGCCTGATTTTAGAGCACATGTGTTATTCATGGATGAAAACACCTTTACTCGTGAAGGCATTTCTAATACTCACAACCTTCATGTGTGGGCATCTAGAACGTCCTCATGCGTATCAGAAGCGTTTCAGCGTAAATGTCTGGGCTGGAATTGTGGGTGACCATTTCATCGGCCCATACCTTCTTCGATTCCGACTGGACGGCAGAACATACCTCACATTTTTATGACAGGTATTGCCAGAGTTACTTCAACCTGTTGCAGCCAACATACAAGCATGTATGTGGTTCCAGAACGACGGAGCACCACCCCATTTCGGAGCTCTTTAGACGCTAAATTTCCACGGCGATGGATTGGTCGGGGTGGGCCCACACATGGGACCGCACGCTCACCCGATCTCTCCAGTCTGGACTTTTTCCTGTGGGGCCATTTGAAAAGTCTCGTCTACGAAAGCCCCATCGACTCCGACGAGGACCTAGTTGCCAGGATTTCTGTTGCTGCCGGCGCCGTCCGATAAATGCCGGGTGTGTTTGAAAAAGTGCGCTGCTCGCTACGTCGCAGGTGTAACGCCTGCATTACCGCAGGTGGTCGATCTTTTGAGCAGTTCCTGTAATTTTACCACACATGCTGTCAATAAAATTATTTATAACCTCCTCTATAAGTTTGGTGTTTCTTTCTTTCATGTGACAGTAACGGATACCTCCTAGCGGTTCACCGCTTGCTCTCCGCCCATGCATTATTTGATGAATATTGCTTGTTTAGATGTTTTCTATTACCCCTGAAATTTTTTCCCATGAGTTTCGAAACACCCTGTATATGTTTTAAAATATAGATTTGAATATTAATTATAATATTAAAAAATATTTAATGAATTAGATGACTTCAATACGAATTAAATGTATTTTTTATCTTATGATTTCTACTTGATGTTAAATTGATATATTTCATAACCATTTTGCCATATTTCTATTATTTTAATACATAATGGATATATGGTCATTCCAAAGTAATCTACTGAATTTCTAGGAACAATATGGATTGAACAATTATATCGTAAAAATAACAAAAATCAATTTACATCAAAATGGATCGCATTACTGTATGGTGACATTATTTAGTGGCGGTGTGAACTTTATATTTTAAATAATATTTTTACAGTTAATAGAGAGATGCCTTGAATCATATCTGATAATTTAAAACCACTGTCATATCTCGAAATCTATCACTGAATCTAATTGATTTTAAATTATAAAAACATCTCTTTACTCATTTCATGCACGTAAATTCATTCATTCATTTACTCAATCATGTAAAGAAATAAACATCATTTTGAAATTCTCTATTGAAAGTAAGGTGAATAGATAAAAACTTTTGCTGCTAGTTTCAATTGAAAGATAATTTCAAGAACTTAATCTTATAATTTCTGATGCCTTTTTAACAGCTTTCTTCAGTTTATTTTCCCCATATCTAAATTTCAAAAGCACAACATACAATAAGTCATGAAATTCGGTTTATAGAACGAAAAGACTAAAATTTAAGACCTAGGTTACTGAAATAGTAAAATATGTGAGAAACTCTTAATTCTTACTATGAGACAACATTTCCTTTACTAGATCTTGGTTTTATTTCTTTTGTAATTAGTGCAACCATATAATCATTCAAAAGAAATAATCTAGGCCCCAGCCCCAACCACTGGACCAATATCTTTAATTTTTATTTCATATGGAAGCTCATGACGTCTAGAAATGTCATCAACTGTCGCATTTTTGAGAGAAATCTAAAAGTTTTCTCCATTGTACATTCTCTACGGGGGAAAAACCATCAGACAGTCCCCCAGTCCTTACCATTGGACAGACTTCGATAAATTTATTTCTTATGGAAGCTTATGACGCTTAGATATGTCATCAATGGCCGCCCAATACCCTTCATTTTTTAGAGAAATCGAAACGTTTTTCTCCACTGTACATTCTCTACGGGGGAAAAACCATCAGACCTTTCCCCAGTTATTACCATTGGACAGACTTCGATAAATTTATTTATGATGAAAGCTTATGACGCTTAGATACGTCATCAAAGGCCGCCTGCCAGCTGCCTCCCACCACCCTTCATTTTTGAGAGAAATTGAAAATTTTTTCTCCTCTGTACATTCTCTCCAACCACCACCCTTCATTTTCGAGATATATCGCAAAATAAAACTTTGGTAGAGTCCCTCAGCCTCTCTACAACTGCCAATTCGACAATTTATTTCGACAAGTTGCGAGCAAGCTACAGAGTATTAATAATAAGGGCGAACGACAGCTGGCCGAATGCGGCTTGTTGTATATTAATTAAATGAGAAATTTCTAAAATTCCAATGATTAACTCCGAAAGAGTTAAAAAGAAGTCGGAGTATTTTGTATTTCATCCAACAAATAGAGATTGCAAAATACAAACAAAAACATTTTAAATAACATTTCCACTTTATTTGAAGTACTTCGCAATGTCACAAAAGTATTTCCCTGAAGGATATTTCGATTGCGCTCTCTAAACTTGTCACACTCTCTAAACTTTTTTCTTGCTAGAATGTTGCCTGCAACAAGCAATTAACAAGTGAAATGGCTAGAGTACAGAAATAAACATTTGCTTAGCAAAATTAAGAAACTACAGGTTACCTTCCTTCCCTCCACACCTTAGTAGTTGAAATGTAGTGTCTACCCATCCCTTTAACCCTCTGACTACTAAGAGTTCTCAAAATCTGAGTACAGTTGTATACAGAGGTTTGCTTACTAATTGATCTGTGGAATGGATTCGTCCGCCCCGTTTCCCCTTTCCTCCTCATTACGGGTGGTGGGAGATATGATTGGCAGGTCTTTCATCTCTTATCTCTCCCTTAAGAGTCCCTTTAGTGACCAGTAGCCCAACTGCCTTCTCCCCCTTTCGGAACAGCAACCGGCCGAAATCCGCCCCACTAGTATAGAAGTTGCATGGCCGGTTACGGGCGGTTTAGGAGTCAGAGTGCTAAAAATTCCACAGTATGGTAATATGCCTTTTCTTGACTGTGAAATCTTTCTGAAATAATAATAGGTTCTCCAGCTGAAAATTCGTTGGAACAACAATATACAGAGATTGGACATGCATACATGTTAGAATATTCCGGAACAAAATCAGAAGGTGGTTTAGTTGGTTTTAGAAAAGGAAGAATAGATTCTTTTTCCTTTCGCCTGTAATTGCAATTAAATTAATCAGAGACATAGATCAGCGAACACGGTAGCTGCTTCTCCTGTCCAGTAGTTTCAACAGTAAACCGATTACGGAAGCTAATGTAACCCTAATGAAATGGATTAGCAGTCATATCTGTTTCCATGAAAGACCAGTTGAAAAGAGAATCATTTTAAGATGAGAAGACATATGAGATAAGAGAAATCATTTTAAGATAAGAAGAGATTTAAGATCAGAGGAATCATTTTAAGATAAGAAGGGATAGAAGATAAGAGGAATCATGTTAAGATAAGAAGATATAGGAGATAAGAGGAATCATTTTAAGATAAGAAGAGATATAAGATCAGAGGAATCATTTTAAAATACGATAAAGTAATTTTTTGCAAAAAAAGTGATTTCTTGGAACATAACTGTGATATTTATGAAAATTAATTACTAGATCGAATTAGTTTTTTTAATAGGAAAAACATTCTCTAATAATATATCTTAGCTTTTTCTTTTTGTACACTTTGTTGTAAAAAATACTGTGGTAAGGATTTTAACCCTTTTCTGCCAAAAGGCATCACCGAATTAATCTACTTTTAATAATCAACAGATGTCATCACTTGCATTTATATGTTCTTGGGTGGTAAAATGACCGAGATC
This sequence comes from Araneus ventricosus, assembly GCA_013235015.1. Lineage (NCBI taxonomy): Eukaryota > Metazoa > Arthropoda > Arachnida > Araneae > Araneidae > Araneus > Araneus ventricosus. The sequence continues at coordinate 50,177 of BGPR01008512.1, read as the reverse complement.
CAAAAGAATAATTTTATTAGTTAATCTTTTTGAAATTAATGAATCCATTCATGCGGATAAAATGAATAATTTTAGTGAATTAGTGAGCAAAGGAAGGAAACGACCAAGGAGCTTAAATTTAGTTTACGTGTAAAAATACCAATATATTTCATTATTATTATGTTGTTATGTTAGGTAGCAATAACGTCATATTTTAAAATAATCCACATAAATGCAGCACAATATTAACTCAGCTATTTAGAAAACGAATATATGCTTTTGCGTAGACTCGGAAATTATTTTTGGTTAGGAAAGATGAAACGGCAAAAATATTTCCTAATGAAAGCAACGCTTTTCCAAGTCAACGCTAAAGCATATCTTTTTTAAAACTAAATTTACATTTTTAACTTATTACGCCTGATTCTTTTATAGAAATAAACAGTGTTTACAAATCCTGTCATGAAAGCCTCAAGAACTTGTCTCTAAGGGTGAACATAAATTAAAGTTAGAATAATTTCTTCATAAATAACATTAGCAATGCCTTTTCCATCGTTTTTTAAAGATTTATCATTCCAGCCAATGTAACAGAAATAATAGCTAACGCAGAACTGATTAAATATAATATGGAGTAAACATTAACTTTTAATAGAATTGAAAAAAAATTATACATTAATTTAAAAATAGGATACATAGCAATATTTTGTAATTCATATGCAATTCTTAGACAGCAGGCACAATAATTAATTTTCTAGTAATTTTCTCGCTTCATTCGACATACTTTCCGACGTTTTAGCAAACAAGTCTTCTCCCGGTGTATTTTAATTACACAGTGATACCCACTCTGAAATTGCTTCTTCCAAAGAATTTAAAAAATGTCTTATTAGCAAAGAAATTTCCTTCTTGGAATTTCATATCTCGCTGTTAATTTTACAACAGGCTAATTATAAGTAAACAGCGAAAGCACTTAAATAAACATTAGCTACACAAAATTAAGAAACATCTCCCCCCCCCCTTTCCCTCCTCTCTTCTTAGGCCCGTTCCCTTAAAAATTCCACGGCACATTGCATTTCTCTAGACTACGGTCTACTTCCAAATCAATCAGTTCCTCAACTGAAAACTCTTTCCAGCAACAGCAGAGAGAAACTGGAGAAGTAAGCTTTGAAAACACTCTGGAACAAATTCAAAAGGCCGTTTAGTTGGTTCTGGAAGTGGAAGAACTGATACACTTCTGTTGCCTTCCCTCTTAATTGCAATTAAAGTTGTTCTTTTCCATATTTCGGCGAATAGAGCCGCTGCTTTCTCTTTCCAATAGGCTTAACGAAAAAAAGAATGTACAAGCTAATGAAATCCTTATTAAGGGAATCAGCAGTCTTGTCTGTTCCGATGGAAAACACTTTAGATCATAAGGAAAGGAAATCGTTTAAAAATGAGAAGTGATTAGGATAACATCATATTGTTACTTTTAAAAATATAATTTGAAAATAGCTTTGCTTACTTGCGTTAATCATTGTAATATGACCATATTCATCTTAAACCATGTTGATAACCATACTGTAAAATATTCAGTCTTCTAAATAGTGATTGTTATGATACTCTTTACTAACTACTTTGCAACTTTACTATTTTATTTTAATATTTAATTAATTTTGTATTGTAAAACTATTACGATACACTATTATTTAATGAAATGTGTCATTTGACCAATTTGTTTTGAAAGAACAAAGTAATTCAAATTAATCGATTCTTGTTTTATATGTATTGTCTTCACATCAAATTTTGAAAAGAATTGTGCTAATTATTCATGATGATAAGTTTTAGCAATGCTGAAAAAAAATGCTGAGAGACCTATGGATAAGAAAGTAACACATTACAATTGAAATCGATTGCCTCTTACCAGATGAAGTTTGTTAATCAACTGCTGTTTTCAGGCGGGCAAATAATAATAAATATTATTAAATGAAAGAATCTTTAATTAAATTTTTCTGAGATATTACAGAGGGTATTTACACATTTTTAGAACAATTTCGATAAAAAATTTTTAAAAGTGAATATTTTGGGATAAAAAATTCTGTCAGCAATTTATTATTTGAAATTACAAATATCGTCTTCTACTTTTAAATTTATTCTTCTTTCAAAATGTCGCAGGTAAACAAGCTGTGGATAGGATATGCTGAAGGATATGTTTTTGAGCTTTAAAAGTGAAATATTCCTATTCCATAATTCGAAAAAGGTTGTGAAATGCATGGTATTAAAATTTCTAAGCAAAAATGCAATATAAGCAATATTATTAATCTTAAATGGAAAAACCGTCAATCATTACCTCTACATGGAACAAATTCCCGAAAAAGTTACGTACTGTTTCAAATATTTCTAAAGTGAAATCGCTGGCAACAAGAGAAAATCCTCCGACGCAGAAATTAATTGCAAAGTCTTTAAATACATCTGTAGCAATAATAAATAAAATAATAAACAAGATTTACAACTTAAAAAAGCTGAAAAACGCAATTTTCATCAGCTTTTGCCGAGGCATGTGGCTCAAAGCAGAAAGGTGTGTAGAACCCTGTATGAAAACTATTTAAAAGAAGATAAATAGAAATACATTGTGACCCTTGATGAAGCATGGGTTTACCTAAATGACTGCAACAAAAATAGGTCTATTTACTAGTGAAAACGAAGAAAAAAATGTAGAAACCTGGTTCCGTCAACGCGAAGAAAGTTTCAGTAAGGGGTTTATGATTGTCGCAGGGTTCTCCTAAAATGGAAAATTAAAAATAAGAAGAGTGAGAAAAATGTTAAAATCAACTCAACGTACCATCAAGGGAAAATTTTACGTCCGATATTTACAGAAGAAATACCATTTCTTTATTCCAATGACTTTCAAAGATTGAAACTTCACCAAGACAAAGCTACACGTCATACTTCGAAAAGTACCACTGCATTCCTTGAAAAAATGAAGACTGATGCAAGTATTGCATACATAATTTTTCAACATATTCCTGCTAAGTCCCCTGACGTTTCACCTATGGACTATCGTGCCTTTGGTCTCTTGAAAAGAGCTTCTTCTACATAGCTCAAACCCACCACAATTTGTGGACTCTGGAAAGTAGTAGATGATGAATGGAAATCAATACCCCTGGAATTTTTACGAAAAGCCTTTCTACCATAGAAATCACGATGCAGACTTAGAGTCCGGAAAAAAGACTATCAGATCGAATATTTAAAAAATAGTCTTTACATTTTAAACATTAATTAAACGGCCCCCAAATCGTTCTAAAAATATGTAAACACTATCTGTAGTATGAAGAATATTAATGTCTAGACAAAGAAAAAAAATTAAAAGTCTACTTTACAATAAAAATTCTATTTTTCTTCCTTAAGTTATGAAATATTTTATACTCTTTTAGTTAACTTTTAAGAAATATTTGTTTTAATGTGTGCAATATAACTAGTACTACCCTGCTCGTTTTTCTGGTACTACTAATAATTAATTTTTTTAAAAATGTTTCGAATTTTGATAATTAAGTAAATAATTACAGCCATATTTCAAAAAACTAACTTCCACATGTGATTTTAAATTAGTGGGAGGAGTTTTAGGAAAAGTAAAAGAAACTACGCATTTGATAGAAATAATTGGCATCGCAAAGGGCTGAATAAATACAAAGTTTCCATATATTTTAATGTGATATAAAGTACCGAAAATAAGAAAAATGAATATGTTTTGGCATATATTAATTTTAATAGATCAGAATTTAAAATTATTTTAAGAACACTGTCATAATATAAAATATTCCTATATAGAAAGTAGCTAATTAAAACTATATTTTCGTAAACATTACGGTACATGATTCTTATTTATATCAAAAACTAAAAGTTTCATAGATCCCTAGAAATTCTACTATTGAAACTTTAATTGCTGTGCTGCTTTCTTTGAAAGTCGAAAGATATTTTAAACTATGTAAAATACATAATTGTTATAATTCAAATTTGCCTATTCAAAAGGCTCTAGATCCGGTCTTAGGGTTCCAAATCAAACAAAATTTGATTAGACTATAGTGCAAGTAGTATGATCTATGAATATCGAAAAAAAGAAGAGAAAAATGATAAAAAAGAAAAATTAAAAGAAAAATATGCTAAAATATTCGCCAATAGATGGCGCACCTCTACCTTTGACTAAAATTTTAACATTATTTTCCCGTCTCTTTCCTTATTTTTCTTTTTATTTTTTCGCTTTTCAGAGAGCTCATCAGAACCCTCTTCAGAAACCATCTCTAGAGCCTTCCTAATTTTCGAAATTTAAATTATAACGACACCGAGCTAATAGTATTTACATAACTGTGAAAAGCTAAAAAAAATGTTGAAAGGAATAGTATTTGCAGTTCAAAATCTCGCAATAAAGTACGCTTGATGAAATTATTTTTAAGAGAAATAGAAGTTTAAACACGCTATTTTAATTAAATTAAAACGGCATTTAAATAACTATGAATAACTTTCTGCTTATATATTGAAAATTAAGATAGAAAAAAATTGCTATCATAGTGGCTTTTTAAAATAAATTTCAAATTATTTTAGAAGAATTTATTTGAACAAACTTAAATACTTTAAAATCTGTGTTCTTTGGATTTGAATCTCAGTTATTTATAGGGAAGACCCTATCTTAGCGAAACATCAAGAATATAGATTATGCATACTTATATATAATGTTATAGATCAATTGTACATGCATTTCCTTCAATCTCTTACAAACTTCTTATTTCTTTAGATTTTAATCGCCTGAAAATTTTCCACTTTTCTTAACTGTCACATTTTGAAAACATAATGCCGAAAAATCTTAACATTTTGAAATTAATTCTCTGCACATGTTGGTAATCATGAAAATAATAACGATTCTATTTTTGGTAAGCAATAAAGATGCTATTTACATTAACAAAAGTAGAAACCGAAGTTTCACAAAGTTCCCAAAAACAACTGCTTTAAAAATAACTCAAAAACTTGTTTTCTGGAATAAAGTTGGTTTATCATTTTTGGATTTCCGAAGTTAGCTGCTATGAAAAATTAAAACGATGAAATCTAAACTTTTTGTGAATTTGGAAATACTTGCGTAGGATTCTTTATACACCTACACAACCCCAGAGAAAATACTCTTACTATCCAGAAGTTTGTAAATCCATGAGTTCAATAAATATTTAGGCGCAAAATATGTTTGAGAAGAACAAGGTTTGAAAATTTATTTTGTTCAATTGGCTTTAGATTATCGAATTTAGTTACTTTGAAAAATTCGTAGCAAAAGAAGAATGACTAAAGTAAAATATTTGCCCAAACCTGTAAACATCTTCGTAGGTCTATTCACTTAACTATCCCATGCTGCACGATATTGTACAATATTGTTCGATATTATATAATACAATATGATATTGTACAATATTATCCAATATTGCGAATATTGATCAATATCGTAGAATATTGTTCAAAAACTTTGTGTTACTGGGGATTTGCACCACAAGTAGATGGCAAAATAAATTTTCCCTCGTCAAATTTATTTTACAATAAGAAATATGTAATTATGGGCATGAATAATGCTTAGGTACTCCACATGTCCAAGATTCAATGTGTCGCATAAACATTCCTTTTAATGCATTTTATTTGAAAAGAACCTCATCAATGGAAGGGAAAATAATTTTATAAAATATTTAATAGCCGTTTGACTCTACATCGTGTTAAAGAACTGCTTTTCCTTCTTATGGCCAAAAACATTTTAAAAACTGATTCGCCGTCATTATATGCGTAATTTAATTTTCATGGAATATAAAAATTGTGTCATTTGTCAGATTAAACCAGAAAAATAGAATAAAATAAAAATAGAAAATAGAATAAAAATGGAAAAGAAAATAGAATAAAAATACAAAAGAAAATAGAATATAAATGGAAAAGAAAATGGAATAAAAATAGTAAAGAAAATAGAATAAAAATGGGAAAGAAAGTAGAATAAAAATAGAAAAGAAAATAGAATAAAAATTGAATTCCAATGAGAATTCTGTAATCAAACTGCTGTACACTAGTGATCTCGAGTAACAAAAGGGAAAATCAAATATTGACAATTCTTTTACAAAATGCTGCAATGTAAATATTTGCTTTACGATCTATGTTTCTTTCTTAATTAATATTTACTCAATATGATGACCTCAGTCTGAATTAGTTGTATTTTTTTAATTTCATTATTTCCACTTTATGTGGAAATGGAAATATAATTTATAGAGTGATTAATTTTAAAATCCATGAAAGTACGCAACCTATAATTATGGAAACGATTTCAATTGACATTTTATATCATGAGTATCGCTTAAATTAATCTTCAAAATATATCACATTAATCTATGGTGACACGATGTAGTTTCGGTACAGTTACGACTTTTGGATATACATTTTGTTCTGAAATGACGCATCTTACAATATTGAAATACGGCCTTGTGAAGAGAGCGACTCCCGAGTCTCCAATTTGCCCTTCAATCTACTTTGACCCACTGAAGTTCGTGCACTTAGCCCAGGACAGATTTCACATGCAACTGACCGGGTCTATAAATTATCCGCACTGTTTTACCTATACCTATACAAATTGGCGACTTGTCCATTAGGGCTGCAAAGTTGCAGCCCCTTCCACAAACTTCTGAAATTATTCGAAAGGTTTGTGTTTTCGTTTTCATTCTCATTTGCTTACTTTCCCACTTTAACAATTCGGAAATCAACGAAAATGGTAAAAAAGTTATAAAAGGCATAACGGAAAATGAATCAATAAGTAAGATACACAGGTTAGAGCTGCAAAGGGATTTGTGCTTAAAAGCATCAAAATTCGCCCACAGCGCACAGTTTAGGGATGAATAGGAGAAAAAAAGCAAATCGTTCACTCTTTGAATTTAAAGATCTAAGAGCTGCATTCCTCCCAGCCATGGTTTGGCGCGCGACTCTCGCCTTCGCTTCTTCATTTGGTTTCTTCGCTCTATCTCATGGGCTGTTTATAAGTATTCTATTTCTCTTTATCTTACCTCGTCAGAAACATGTCTGGTGCAATAGATATTCGTTTTCTTGTGTTAGAAATTTCTCCTTGAAAAAAATTTGAGGATAATTATCTAAAATATTTGAAATTTTTCAAAAGAGGGTTCAACTATTATTATTATAGGTAAAAAAGGATGAACGTTGTAGACCTTCGAAAATCGTATTTTCACTGTGCTGTATTTACAAGATTTCATGAAGAATCTTGAGCCTTCTTTACAAAAATAAGATATTTATTGACGATTTTCAGAACACAGGCATTTTACACCAAAAGGCACATAACACACATTACGTTAATTCGCATCGAATTCTAACTTTTCCCTCTTCTCTGTTTCTAGGCTATCTTCGCTCCGACAATAATATCGCTCCCACTATTTTTATAACCTTTGGAAAAGAAATGATAGCAAACGATTTTTAATGAATCTCTTTTACGACCAAACGATATTTTTAAATTAATTTCTTTTATGGCCACACGATTTTTTTATCTAATTAATTTATTGTCTTTAAATATTTCAATAATTCTACAAATATATATATTTTTTATTCTTTAGAAATATTACAACACACTCTTAAAACAACACAGAAGAAGAATCAGAGGTCTCACTCCCATATACCCTAATGGCAACTTTTTTTCACATTGCACTTCACATAGACAGTACGATATCTGTGGCCAACAAAGGAATTAACCAGAATACGTCAGCGTGAAAAAAAACTAACTTCGTTATTTTATTTATAAAAGTGAAACTAATTGTTACAAATTTTTGATTAACTTAAATCTACTTTGATATAAGTTAGGAAACATGTATTAAACTTACCTGTTCTTATGAAGATCGACATCGAACACAACAAACATGGCGGCAACTTTGGTGTTCCATTTGAAACGGCTCGTATATCGAAGTGGCTAGTTCTCTTCGTTGGCGAGTGGGGGCGCTGATCAAATTGCGGAGTGAGACCACTGATTCTCCTTCTCTGTGGTTCAAACGACTTGAAGTAGGAAATCCCTGTACCAGAAAACGTTTTTGCAGCACTGCTCATTTCTGAGTTGATGAGCTGCCATCTTCAAAATACAAGAAATATATGTCTCATATTTTTCCTTCCCGATGGCAAAAGGACTGGAACACTGAGATTGGTAACTAGCTCCATGCAATTAGACATAACATAGATCTCTGTTCCACATTACCAAGTACGAAATTTGACAACATTTTAGCATGGCTGGGAATTCATAACAGGCGATTTACACATCAGTATCTGCTGCGAGGATAGTCCATCTCAATGCTCAATTTGCAACTATTTAATGTCTGTTTTAGGCACTCTTGCTACGCTACATTCTTTCACATGCATCATCTTAATTTAAATTATGTGTTTTCCAGAGGTGATCATATTTTCCTTTAATTTTCTTCAAAATAGAGTAATTATAATTCTGTTTAACTTTATTTAACTCTACCTTCGTTATATGGGTCTGCTTTTTATGCTTCTAGTACTTCTTCGTTCAACTCATCACAACGCACAGAGGGGTATTTGCATGAAAAAAGTGGACGTCAACTTTTGAAAATAGTTTTAAAATGATCAAATATACTAAACTATGCAGTTAAATTAGTTGTAATATCTTACTTTATATCTACTGTTTGCATTTTCTTACCCAGTAAATCAATACAGTTGTTACAAGTTAGAAATTAAAGTTTGCGAATATTTTTATGATCGTAGCTTTTTCAAAAGAGCTGTTTTCAAGTGTAAAATCAGGGAAGAAGGCAGTGTTTCTCTTTAGTTTTTTTGTATTATATCTTATTCGTGGAAGAATAACACACAAAATTTATACATTTTTGGTGAAACTTTGAGTAAATGTAAGATAATTGAAACTTATAAGAATTTTTTTTCAATTTTAAATAATTTTTAGAAACATTAAGACATTACTTGTGCTTCCAATCCTTTCTAAGCTAAGATTTTTGTACCGAAAGACAGCCTAAATTTCTAAGAAAGAAGTTCAAAAGGTATTTGCCGCGTATTCCCGCGAATGGACTTGTGGTTGCACTTTTTGTTTATAGTGGCTGAAAATAATGAAACAGTGTTCTATTGTATTTCAGTTGTTTAAAGTACATTTTCATTAAATTCGACAATAAAAATTTGTCAAGAAGGTTGCTGTGATCTGAATTCTTACCTGTAAATTCTCAGATATTGAAGGCGACAAATGAGAAGACACTCTCGTCTCCAAGCTTCCGTATCACACCAGCTTAAGAATGTGACAAATACTTATAAGAAAAGTATTTTGAAAATGGGAATGTAGTACAATCAGATGAATGTAGATGAAGCTCTTGTGGCTAAATAAATGAAATTCCCGCTTTAGAAGCTGAGATCCTGAGAAGCTGAGAGCTTATGATGCAGTTTGATATTTATTACTTCGAACAATACAATTGATCGCTTGTGGAGGTAATAAATTAGAATTTTCTTGTTTGATTGTTTATTTTATCAATGTTTTAAATGCTTTAAAGGAGAGTTTGGAACATTTTAATAATATTTATTTTGAATATGTGTATTTTGAATTGTAAATCATTATGTGGAGGACTGTTTATGCAAATTGTAAATTTTTAATATAGAAATTTACCTGCTTGTCTGCAGTAACAAATCTAAATTATTTGGAAAAGTTTAAAATAGCTCTAATCTACCATCATAACAAGCAAATAAACAAGTTCGCAACCAAAAGCGAAAGACGCAGCAGTTGAGAAATGAAATGCCAATAGAACAACAGATTATGCTGCTCAAAGGAATCTCAAAGCTGAACAAAAATCGATGCTTCCAAAATTGTTAAAGATGTTTCTTCAAATCCAGGTCGTGCAACAAAATACAGCAAAACATTTCTTACTTCACAAAATAAAACAGAAAAGCTGACTTCAACAGAGGCCCCGTTGTTGTTGAAGCTGGTTTAACAAGAAATCAATGCAAAATAGTAAAATCAGGTGCTAAGTCAATATATCCCTCTAATCTTTATAACAAAAAGCCCAAAAAGAATGCTATCCTAAAAAAATATTTACAAAGTTACACAGACTTCTATTGAAATTAATTTCCAACATCTTGCTTGACCATACAGCAATACGACTTGTTGAACATTTGAAGGATGTGATATTATTAATATATTAACATTATTAAAATAGACCGTTGTTGACCTCCGACCTCTTTTTGTCTTCTTCTAGACAAATGAGGAAAAAGAAAGTACTATAAACCTTTTTCTAAAAAACCCATACGATAAGTGAGGATTCTGTAGAAGAAGAAATTAGTGAAGAAGAAGATGTCATGAGTGAAGAAGATGATATTAGAAGAAAATAATTTTGTCCACTTTTTTCATGCAAATACACTACTGTGCAACGATTTTACATTTTTAGGTTTTCCAACACAATCTTATTTCCATTATTTATTTCTTTATTGTCTTCATACAAATGTTTTAGACATAATTTTATGTTCTAAACATACGCATGGTGCAGCATAGCGAAAAGTAGCTTTTGCGCCAAAAAACACAGACCTTGACCCTGCAGTTTATCCTCTAAATTATTATGACACACTAAAGTGAGTGCTCTTGGCCCAGGACTGATTTGACATGCATCCACCTTTGATGGTGTGTAGTGGAAAAATGGTTGAGTGTGTTGTCGATATAGGAATTGTTTTTCTGTTTGTACTACAGTTAAAAATCATGGTATCTCTATCCAACACATAAATCAGTCGTACCTATAAAATGGGATGTTTATCTAACATAAACTAAATGTCCCATAGTACATTGAGATTTTTCCTATTTTGTAGTTTTTCTTCTAATCCAGATAAAATCAAAGCATATTATGGAGAGAAATTTTAAATTGTGGCAAAAACATTCAGATTAAATGATGATATAAAAACAGTTTGTAGGAAAGGACGAAAGCAATGATTTAAATTTAGAAAAATAATAAATTTTGAGCAAAGCTCTTAGTATAGTTTATGCAATCTTTTCTATTCTAAATGAATGCTTATGCATTCTAAGAGAAAATTTACCCCAAAATTCTTATTCTAAGAACACTAATTCACCATATGCTAAGAATACAATTTTTATTAGAACAAATAAAAAGATAGGAATGTTCTGAAATTTAATTTTCAGAGTTAATTATCATTTTAATTTATACACTTGAACTAAGGAAAGATTCAATGCCATTTAAAAATTATCAGTAGAAAGTAAGACGCTGCCATGAAAATTTGGCTGTAAGTTTGAATCAAGATAAATTATACTTTCTACTTCCTTCTGACGAGAGATTGGTGGATGATAATCATATATCTATTAGTTAGAGCAAAGAATTTTGGGCATTTTTAAAAGCTTATTCCAAAAGAGACTAGGCCATAGATTTTTCTGCGTCATATTCGAATCCGCTAAAGACAAGTTAAAGGAGTATTTTGCATAACTTTTGTACTATACTTCAAGCACTTTCAAAACACTAAGAAAAACTCCCCTAATGTTATTATAATTAAGCTAAGTCACCTACTCCAAAGTAGTTTCGCCCAAACATGTTGATATACATTTTATTAGCAAACCAAATCCTGGCTTAGATTTTCATAACTCGTAGTTACTCCTACAACAAGCAATTAACAAGTGCAACAGCGGGAGCACTTAAATGCGCAATTACCAAATAAAGTTCAGAAACACAACAGGTTACCTTCCTCCC